>JAADKR020394865.1:3133-13205 GCA_011763505.2 Lythrypnus dalli | reverse complement strand
AGATATTCTCAAAGTCAGATCAGAAGATCAGAGGTCAGAAGGTTCAGCTCACACCTGTGCAGATGTTGTATATCACTATTGTACCATATTTTTCCATTGTATTGGACTCCATCGTCATAGATTCCATAGTCATAAAAATAAGGCTTTTACATATAGTGTGCACATAAAAGGGTTAATGAGGTCAGGTGGTTATCATTGATAAACATTTTTTTGCCTCTTTATAACAGGTCAAGACAAGAAAAATTAGAAAAACATGAATTTATAGTGCCATATTTGAGCAATGAAAAAAAAGATTTATAATGGAAGTCAATGGGAAAATTGGGGGGAAAAGCTAAAAACTGGATTTACATAAAAAGTAAAAAACTGTCAAAATCAAAGTTGTTCCTGATCTTTGACACATCCAAGAGGGAAATAAAAAGTAAAAACCATTTTAGCTTACACTTGTATTTTATATGGAAAATCATTTTGTGAGCTATTTTTTAAAATTTAGTATTTTTGTGCAGAACAGAAGTGGATTAAGAGATTTATGTGAAAAAAGTTTGAAAATGTTTATCTACATTGATTTTACAGCCGTCAAAAAAGTGGCATAAAATGCCGCTAATGTAACATATGGGAGAAAAAGCTAAAAACTTGATTTATATAAAAATATAAAACTGTCAAAATCAAAGTAATTCTTGATCTTTGACACATCCAAGAAGGAAATAAAAAGTAAAAACCATTTTAGGTTGCACTTGCATTTTATATGGAAAAACAGCCATTTTGTGAGCTATTTTTGTATACTTTTTTTAGTTGGCCATTAAAGGGTTAACATTTTAAGATTTTTTTAAAAATTTAGTATTTTTGTCCAGAACAGAAGTGGATTAAGATATTTATGTGAAAAAAGTTTGAAAAAATATTTTTCGACATTGATTTTACAGCCGTCAAAAAAGTGGCATAAAATGCCGCTAACGTAACATAAGGGTAGTAAATTTTAATGGAAGGCAAGGGTTAAATAATAAATACGCACTTTCTGTAAATCCTATCAACTTCATTTCACTTCTCAAATATCACCGTTTGTCCGCTGTATATTTAACGTGAAAGTTCTGATCTAAATAACCAATGAGTTATAAAGAAAAATCATGACAAGTATCAGGGGTGCCCAAACCTTTTCATACCCATGAAGATAAATAGCTTCATTCATTCAAATACGCATTACAAATACACAAGTCAATAGTCAGTTCAGCTCCTCTCTGAAGAGGCTGTGTTTTACACCCTGATGGCATGAGGGACAAATGAGTTCCTCGGTCTCTCAGTGGAGCACCGCGGTGTGAGAAATCTGGATCTCACTGAGCTCCTCTGGTGGGAGAAGACTGAGCTCAGGGGTTGGTTCTTATTGGACAAGATCACCCTGATCTTCGCCAGCGTCATTCACCCAAAAGCCATCCACTTCTTCAATCAGCTCAAGTGTATGTAATCTAAATATAGAGCCAGCAGGTGAAAAGAGGGATTTTGTCAGGTCAGGTATTGAACATATTACTTAGAGCACAGAATAATGAATCACCCTGAATACCCTGATGGATTCTACGCTTCCTGCTGTTCCCAACATGTGTCCTTTCATACTTATTATCTATTTCCTGAAAAAGAGAAAATGGAGTTATGCTATTAATTTTCACATGTGTTGCCTTATATAATGATTGACACCTCCTACACACTTAAATGTTGAGAAAATGTGTGAATATTTTGGAAATATTTTGGCTTTGGATATATTGTCTTTATTTATACAAGGCAATGCTCAACGAGAGCACAATACTCTCTTTTTCATGAGCACCCTGTTTTGTGCATAAGAATAACATGATAAAACAATAATAAAACAATATGAGTCACTTAAAACATGTATATGTGTGTTGGTAAACAACATTGATTTGTGCCTTTATCTGTGACAATGGCACCAACAAGTTTAACCAAGGTGGCTAAAATATTTACTCACTAATGAATCAATTTGACTCAAGTTGTAGTTAAAAGTAATGACCCATGTAATTACTGAAGGCACGATTTACAGGTCTCTCTCTGTGTCTGGATGGGTTTCCTTTGGGTGCTTTGTTTTCCCACATCAACCAAAAACATGCACAATAGGATAATCCTCCAGGAGGTAATTCTGACCATAGTGGTGCCCAGAGCCAGGACTAAACATAGTGAGGCAGTGTTTCAGTTTTACGTATATTCCCATGGTCTGAAACAGTTTGTATATTATGTATGTTAAATACAGTAAACACGACCATTTGTTTTTCTTATTCCTATTTTTTGAATTATTATTAATTATTGGTATTTTTATTTTTAATGTTGTTTTAAATCAGTGTTTTGGTGTTACTCAGACTTCCCCGACTTGTCAGCTTGCCTCCGATAATGTGAGAATAAAATGCTAGTAGTTTTTTTTTATGATGTAAACACACACATCAGCAATCACGCTGAATGAAGCAGCGACTGACCTGAAAGATAAAATCATGACAAGAATGAATACCAGACAACCCTGATGCTAATTACAAAGTGAAGTACCATCAGAAAGTCTCCAAGTACACGTGAACGCAGCATTGAGAGCGATTCCTACAGCAACCATCACTGAAACCAATGAGCTTCAGCAGCAGTGATCCTTGAGACACTCAGCTACCACAAGAGCAACAGTGAGATTCAATACCACCATGGAAAAGAAGGCTTGAGAATCAAATCAAAGCAACACAAAGGGAAGTGAGTCAAATGACAGAGACCCAGAAAGGTGCAATGAAAGAACAAGTCCCCAAGAGGTACAGCCAGGGGCTCATACCTGAAGCACTGGAAACTGCCAAACAAAGGCTCAAAGTATTGGCCAGCTGATTGAAGAGGAACAGGAGAGACAATGAAGTCAAGCAAATAAACCAAATGCAGATGGTAGACCAGGTTGTCTTGTAATAGGAGGGTTGGAAGTTCCAACCCTGCTCCTATACTGTTGTGGTGTCCTTGGTCAAGACACTTCACCCTCCTTGCCTCCAGTGTCTGCGCACACTGAGAGCGTGAATGGGTGAGTGGTTCCTTGATGAAAAAATGCTTTGAGCGCCTACTGTGGGTGGAAAAGCACTAAATTAAGACCATTTATCATTTAAACTGGTTGTTCTCGACTCAACCAGTGTACACTCAATGGCAAGACAATAAGAGCAGAGCAGACCCACAAAGGCTGGAAACTGAACAACACAATACTGTAAAGGCATATGGGAGAGGGAGGCATCAGAAAACAGCGATGCACAATGGCTGGTGAATATGAGCGAGGACCACAGCAACCTCCCTGGACAGACTCCAGTGACCATCACAGTGGCAGACATCCAAGAAACAGTCTCAGGTATGAAATACTGGACAGCACCGACCCCTGACATGATTCATGCCTACTGACTAAAGAAGCTCATTGCACTCCATGAGCGCCTGGCATGACAAAGGAACCCGTTGCTAAGAGATGGGACACATCCTGAATGTCTAACCAAAGGGCATATGATCCTGATCGTGAATGATCCCTCAAAGGGCACAGTCCCATCCAACTATTGGCCACTAACCTGCCTCTCCACAACGTGGAAGCCTATGTCCGACATCATGGTGGTTAAGATAAGCAAGCAAATGGATCAATACATAAGCACAGGCATTTGCACAAGTGTCCATCAAACGTGGTGTATATAGGAGACGCAATATCTCCACTGCAGTTCTGCAAAGAACTGAATCCCCTCAGCCAAATGATAAATAAGACTCCAATACCGACTCCATCACCATCAGTCACCTCTTCTACATGGATGACAAGCCGTACACTAACGGGCGACAGTGGGGCAGATGGTAGAGCAGGTTGTCTTATAATCGTAAGGTTGGCAGTTCGAACCTCAGTCCCGCAGGCGCATACTGACACTTCACCTTCATTGACTCCAGTGTCTGCGCACACTGGTGGTTGCTTGATGTAAAGGCTATATCAATTGAAGCCATTTACCATTCACCATTAGCCTAGGCACGCCCATACCCCTCCTCCCGCTGCATTTCATTTCTCCCTCTGAGTCAGGGTCTGGAAACAATGGTTAGCATGCTATATCCAGTATGTCTGGCCGTCAATCACAGAGCAGGGCGGAACAAGCCGATGACGTGTACTTTGCAACACTTTGAGCGTGTAGTTTGTTTTGCTTCCGTATCTTATGCTACGTTCCCACCGCACGCCTCCAGTGCGGCGGGAGACTCCTGATTCAATTCAAACAAAAAGGCGGACTCGAGTCGAGCTCTCTTGCGGCGTGGCGGGAGCTTCCAGCACTGCTTTATCATATTATTATGCCTGTACCTATCTATGGTTGTCACAGTGTCAGTAAGTCTTGCTTTGCATTGATACGATTGGCTAAAAGCTTTGCACAGACGCTTATGACAGACACTTCGGCCAATAAACGGCTCTGGACTGTCGTTAACCACGCCTCATTTTAGCCTCTTCCCCAGACTAACATCTCACTTGTGATTTAGTCAGGTGGTAACCAGGCTAATTTACCATAAGCGAGACATTGACTCACTGATCCACACCACAAGGATCTACAGCACTATCATTCGGACTAGAGAAGTGTGGTCAGATGGTGGTGACCAAGAGAAAGTAGCACAGAGAGGGGGGTCTCACTCACTGAAGTACCTCAGTATACGACAAGCAGCTATGGCCAAATACCTACAATGAGAAGCCAGCTCAAGGTAAGACTAAGTCGGGGGTAATAAACAGCTATCCCAGGGGTGCCCACACTTTTTAGGCTTGTGATCTACTTTCAATGCCAACAGATTTATATGAACGGAACGAAGGGGCAGTTTTATTCAGGGAATTATTGTTAAATAAACATTAAACAATTTGAAAAAACAGTCATAAAAAAACTAAACAAAAATGCATAATACAACAAAAAATGACATTTTCAACTTGATAAATAAAGCCTACAAATGTTTGTGATAAAGTATTGCATCAGTTCAATGAGCATATAGGAGCCTCTTTTATTGTTTGAGTGACAGGAGCTCCATGGTAACGCTCAGGGGCAAAGTCAGCTTTTTGGCCACAAGATGCCAAAGACGTATTTCATTGCAGATAGGTCAAATGTTTTTTTTTACTCTACGATCTTATTTTTGGACTAGTCCTTGCAGTGTGCGCCGCTCTGAAAACACAGACAAAAATAAGAATAAATGTATTGCCCTCCTTTTTCCAGTTGTGAATGTTCTGCCGCTGCATGAGTCACGCAGATGTAGCCTAATACTGAGCACAGTTGATCAAAGCCAAAGGTGGTAGACGAACATCACGTACAAATCCATGTGCTCAAAATAAGTTCTCCCTTTAGCCCTGAATGATCTTTTCAGCTCAACCTGTACACTTCTGCTTTAGGTTTTGGACAAAGACGTACATCCCCCACTTTTTTCTACTGCTCTTGAATCTGTGCTTTCCGCTGTATTGGTCTGACACGGTGACGAATACAGAGCTAAAGGTCACTGCTCGTTTTAGCCTCCATGATTACCTGGTGACCTGTGCAATTGTGGGAAACTCACCTTTCAGCTGGCAGAGGAAGGATATTATTATAGTCTTTACGGGCATTAAATGGTGGTTTCCTTACAACAAGTAACATTGTACGCCTTCAGGCACACCAGGCAAAAGAATGGTAAAATGATTCTATATTTTCGAAGATTCATTCAAAAAGTAAAACAGATAACAACTTTACTTTCTATTGATAAGACATTACAAGCCATTGACTGCACCAAGGCACCAGTGACGGTCAAGGTATTTGATTTCATTATTTACAGATTACACATTAAGAATGGATCCTCAAAAACTCTCCTTAAGTATAGTATTAACAACCATTTACTTTGTCACTGACCCCCTCTGCAAGGCACAAACTGGTTCATCTAAATTCACAAAAACATGTCTCTTTTGTCAGAGCCTTGAACACAAAGGGTTTTCGCTGCTTAGTTTTTCTACTCACGTCGGTTGGTGATTTAGGCCATTTTTATGTTTTTAAGCCAGCTCCCCATAAACAGGAATATTGCCTGCTTTTAGACAACAGGCAACATGCCAGAAATCCATAAAAAAAACTAAATCTGCCTTTTCCATCGTTCTCGAATATGGATAAAGACACACACATAGGAAATTGCATGACAACATCGAAGACACTGTTATATTCTGTACAGATATACCAACAATTGATCATGTTTGGTGAATTTTTAGTACTTTTATTTTGCTACTAATTTTTCATCAAATGTTAAAACAAACAGTTATATTATATATATATAGTATTTCAACAATAATTTGCCTGCCTGAGCGTACTTACTAATATATTATGTTATGCTGTTTATAGTAATAAAAATAATACATCGATAATAAATAATTTCAGAGAAGTCCAAAGACAAGAAACCAGAGTTGACTGTTAGAACTGTGGATACATTTCTAACCAACTGAGCCATTTTTACTTGGAAAAATTAGAACTGGATTGGTGAATGATGTGGCTATAAAAGTTTTGATGAATGAAGTGTGGGGGCCAGAACTTCCTGTTTCTGTTCATTTCCTAATAAAATGATCAAAGACCCATTTAGATAAACATTTTATTATCTAAAAGATGTATGCTAAAAGCTTGATGTAGGATGTAAATACTTCAGTGGAGACGTCTGCCTTTATAAAGATTGGTAAATGTGTCATATCCCGAGATTCTCACATTAATTTGATGAATTATACATTTAAAATAGTGCTGCAAATATGAACAAATCTGCATAAAAGAAAAGTCATGTATATATTTATCATTTTATGTATTTATTTATTTGTTTTGTTTTTATTTAATAATTTATTGCATATTAGCCTTTAGTTAACAAGACTAACATAATTCGCTTCTCTTATTTATAGTAAAACAGTGGTATAGTGGTTAGCGCTTGTGGTTCACATCTAGAAGGTCCCTGGTTTGATTCCCTCCTGGACGGGGTCTTTCTGTGTGTCGTTTGCTTGTTCTCCCTGTGTCTGCATAGGTTTCCTCCCAGTGTTCCGGTTTCCCCTGCCACTAAAAACATGCACAATAAATCCTTCAGCAGGTGATTCTGACCATGAGCCTAACTCCACATCTGGAGATGGGACCCCTGAGCACTGTTATAAACAGTACAATAAATAAAATAAATACAATCAAAAACTCTCTGGCCATTCTAAACACATTCTTCATTCACCTCTATGTGCAATGTGTATAAAACAATACAGCAATATAAATTTTGAAAAGAGTTTAAAGTAGACCGATATGAATCAGTCACTGGGTAAACATTCTGTCGTAATAATATGGGTTCCATTATCCAAATTAATTAAATGATGCACAGTTAAGGCAGTGCTCAAATCGCCTTATGTTGCACGGCTTTGATCTGCCCAGAGAGAGACTTCATCCCATTTTCAGAACTGGCAGGACGCGGGAATTACAGTCAAATATTAATTCTCTGCACCAAAACTAAAGCCCTCATTTGGAGTCAAGTTTATGCAATTAATTACAGTGCCGGTGGATAATCTCTCCTTGAAGTCATTATATTGCGGGTTGGGAATTTGGATAGAGACAGGAAACTCGCTTTGCCCATGATAAATGTATTAATTAGTATGCAACACAACCTTAAACTAAGATTACAACTTGAACTGCAATGACTTAAATAACAGCAATATTGACTTATATTGATATTCATGCACTAAAAAACCTAAACATTGTGTTAAATTTGAGTCGTGATCTTGATATCTACGGTATATTTTTGTAGGATGTAATTCTTTGAAATATAGATGTACCGGTACATGAGAACAAGTTATGGCCCGGAGGTGACAAAACAAAGGAAGAAGGTATAAATAGGAACTTGTGGACTAAAGGTAAAATCCAACTGAGAATGACACAAGTGAGAATATGCCATATTTAGGCACAATGCTGAATACACAGGTGTAATGCTCATGGGAACAGCTTTATAAGGAAGGAGTAAAAGCAGGTCACATATTATCATTTTGATTAATGTGCACAGATGCATAAGAGACAGAGGTGATTAATGTATTAATATTAACATACGACTATAATTGTTTCAATGTACTGCACTCACTTATTTTAAAACTAATGTGGAAAATTGGCCGTCTCAGCTGCTTTAAAAAGAGCAGTATGTGCAAACTCGTGAGCTTTCTTTTTCTATTACGAATTCCTTTGTATTTGTAATTGTCTTTAAAGACGTTGTGCCAAAGATGCGTGGATGAGGATGACTCTCTCTCTCTCTGTGCCATGTGCCCCAGTGCGTGCCCTGTTTGTACACAATACGTGCGCGTGTGCGTCAACACGCGCGCGCACTGCCCATATCCCTGCTGCTGCGCGCCTCGCTCCTCAGATCCTCGGAGCCTGAGGTCAGAGGAGCCCGCGGTCACTCGGAGCTGGAGGCGAAGTGGAGAGCGGGGGAATGCGCATTTGGACCGCGCTCCTCGGGACGTTCACGCTTCAAGAGGCTGCGCTCATTCTGGCGTTCACTGCGTTTTCTCGGGATTAAAGACATCTGTGGATAAATGGCTGGAACCAAAGGTCTTCTGAAGATGCCGAGGTGAGGGACCTTCATCACCAATTAAAATTGAGTTTTGGGGCAATGTCTTGTTTTGGAGAACAGATCTCGGCACTGTCTCTGATAGAATGTTCACAAAAAAGTAAAGAGTGCCCTGGAAATCAAACATCTGCATTGTCGTAGTGTTCCCAGCGTTTGATGCGTGTCTGATTTTCAGAGGACTCACAGGAATGTCGAGAGAAAACAGAACTACATTGCTTTGTTAAAGTTACGTATATGTGCCAGTCTGGGGCACCTTTTATATCAAACATTAAAAACATTTGCAAAAAACGTCATTTTTCTTTTGTCAATATGTGGAGGTTGTGCGTGCTTCAGCGGCTGCCCTTTTACTAGTCCAGAAACAAAGTTGTGTGTGCTGTGGAGACAGAGCTGGCCCTGTTCCTGTGCTCTCCTGACGGGCTGCGGTGCCCTTGAGAAAGCAGGACATTGCAGGTTAATTGTGTCAGACTCTGCTCCGCGGCTGGAGACGCGCACCACGCAGCCGTCAGTCCCGTGCGCGTCGTGACACTTCTTTCTAATGCACCCACTTTCCCCTGAACCAGTGCGCTCTGTCTCTGCTGCATTTTTGTCTGACATTTGTTTGATGTTTTTCACTGCAGACCGTGCGGGTTTTGATGTGTGCCCCCTGGCTCTAACGCGGCTTATTTGCAGCATTATCGGCTCCTCGTCATCGCAGCAGGCAATCTGACTTTTTTTCCGCCATGATGTGACATACTTAGGCTATTTACATCATCCAGTGCCAGCAGATTGTTCCGCGTGTGATGCCCGTGGGCTGGCACCAAACCAAACGCTCCTAATGTGCTTTGAAATGTGACAGAACATGTAAACCGTGCAGCAGTGGCTGGTTAAAACCCACCTTCAGTCTTTATTTTAATGAATTGATCCTCATTAATGCAATTCTAGATAAACACTTGTGCAGCAAAATTACGCTCTTCAAAGGTTAAGCTTTTGGCTCCTGTGTCGTTTGTCAGGGCTGTGTGAGCAAAAGACTGTTACTCTTTTCTTTATTTCTTTGCTTTTATTCGAGGCTTTTCCCTGTGGAGTTTGAATGTTCTCTCGGCATTTTGTTTCCCCTACGACCAAAATATATACAACAGGCCAGCGTGAAGGAGAGTGCGTTTGTGAGTGTGAGTGTGAGTGTGGGACAATGATGATCATTAGCACTTGGTTAGAATCTGGTGGCGTGTTTACATGCAGTCCCGTGTATGTCTATTAACATGCACTGCCCCTACCAAATAAACAAACAAATAATAAAATAAAACAAATAGTAAAAACAGTAGTTGTATTGTAGGAAATGTAAATGCTTACATCGTACAGATAAAAGCAAATGGAAGAGAGAGACAAAACAAGTAAAAACAGAAAAAAACCTTAGATTTCTGTTTATATTTGTCTGCAGACTGTATTCCCAAAATCTGGCTATGTAAATAATAAACAATGTAAAACAATTTACTTAAAATATTTGATGATGGATGTTTCACTGTGGTGGTTTCAAATC
>JAADKR020394776.1:0-13206 GCA_011763505.2 Lythrypnus dalli | reverse complement strand
ATTCTTTGCATTTGAGCATTTCATGTTGCTTCCCATAATTTTGATCCCGCATGAAGACAGCATAAAACCTTTAAAACGTCTTTCCTTATTCTGTGTGAAAGCACATTTTACAAACTGCAGTGCATGTTATTTCTTCAGTACTTGTTTCTGGGTGACAGCAATGTTTTCTGCTCTACAAATTCAAATCTCAAAAACAAAACTCCTCTGGTAAGTCCTGTTGCTATAGAAACGCAAACTTTTGCAGCTAAATCCAAGCCCCGACAATTAGAGCGACTGTAACAGAGTAGAGCACAGAAAAGCCGGAGAAAACAAGGCAACAGGCTGACGACGCTATACAAGTACAGTTATAGAAAACAAATGATTCGGCCGATGTTACCACTTTATGTTTTTGTTAGACTGTTGGAAAAATAAATGACAAAGGAGGCTGAATTTTGATTAGGAGGAGATGTTGGAGACGTTTTTTTTTTTTGTTTTTTTTTTCAAAAAACAGGTTTTGGGCCATTTTAACCTACTTTAAACAATAAATTGGAGATATTGTCACCACAATGTGAGAAAAATACATTTTGAGAAAATGGCCCTTAAAATTATATTTTACCATATAACTCTATGGAAAAAAAATCATTTAATCAGTGCAATGTTTAAACATGTTATTGTGAAGGTTAGGTAATTTTGTTTGCAGTAGGTGAAAGTGTATATGTTAAGAGACTAAAATGGGCCAAAACCTGCAAACGGGGAAGAAAAAAAAGTTTTGTTGTGCTGTTGTGCCTGCTGTGTCACATTAACAATCGGCGTGTGATCCAATTGACCACATTTTATGCATAAATCAGGACTGGTAATTAAACAGTTTTCCTCATCGGGTTGTTTTGTAACTCGAGGGTTTACGGTTTAAACCTCACTCCCACATGTGCGTACGGTCATTGTGTCCTTGGGAACGACACTGTGCCCTCCTTGAATGAATGTGCCAACTGTCGAAAAGCGCTAAATAAATTCAGACCATTGACCATTACCATCATACTATTCAGATGTTGGCATCATCAAACCAAAATGATGCCTAACAATTGATCAGTAGTACCACGACATTGCAAGGCTTCAAACAGGATTTTCTCTGTCAGAAGTGGCCACTGAGCTGTTAGTGAAGGGGTTCACAAACTAGGATTTTTTTGTGGTACAATCGTGCAACATGAAGCATGAAATAAGGACTAATAATAAAATATCTAAAAACTCTATGACTATATAAGGGATGCAATAAAATAGACTAATGACAAAAAATATATACACTAAGGTAAAAAAAAAGTGGAAATAAAAAATTAGAATATACATCTTGTCCTCCTCCCTTGGCATGCAGCACAGTGAGGTGCAAGTGCATAAAAGCATCTGCCTTTCAGGGATATTGGAATTGTAAAGCGTTTGGAGTTTGGAGCGGTTCAGATCACTCACAGGAGGATGAATCAGCCTTACCAGATGCAGAGGGTTAAACAGCGCCGCTTGCACACAATGCTCTTGGCATTATGTTTCAAATGAGTGATACAGACATACATGCACATGGGAGAGACATCCATGAACCCGTTTGCAGGTTTTGCCATTTAGATATATTTCAACTTTTGGCATTGGTCAAAGTTGAGTTATTTAGCTAGTTTTCTCCCTTATCACATTAGCTTTAAGGTGAAAGCTCTCCCATAGAGATGTGTATTTTAGGACTTTTTTCGGAGAGGGAGTCAGAGAAATCCTGGAAGTCACTTTGAGTGTGGCAGCCTTTGCATCAAGTTTCTCAATAAATCGCCTGAATCCATCCCCGGTCTTTGGAGTGGAAGTAAATTAAAGTGTTTCTAGATCATTGTTGTCTCCTGCAATTAATATAGTGTTAAATGATGTTGGACATGTGTAATGAATATATTATAATAAACAGCCAGAAAAAAGCATAAAGAAGACACTGAACTCATTATTGATAAATTATTTCTTTCTTTGTGCATATGATACAGATGAAAGGTAAGGAACCACCTTTCCATAAAGCAAAAATGAGCAAAATAAAATGCATTAGTAGTTCATCAGGAGTTGATAACGAGGCAAGACTGCAAAACAAGAAACCTAACAGAACAACTCATAAGGTTTCTTATTTTGCAGTCTTGCCTCCTGAGGGCTTGAATCTTACAAGGCCAACTCCAAGATGCAGCCTTTGTTCTTGGACCACAAGAGTTTTAACAAAGCTTCTGTGAAGGCAAATGAAATATCCTCAACTCTATCAACCCATTCCAGTCGACAAGGCAAGCTTCACTAACGTAAGCTTCCAAAACAGAAGTTTTTTCTCACAAAAAAAAAAAAAATGTAGTTGTAGCAAACATCCACAGACTCTCACATATTTCTCTGGTCTCCATAGAAACACAGACATTTTGAACAGTGCTTAACCTTGCGGAGGAAAAGTCGTTTTTTTTTTTCTTCTCAAACACAAAGCTGTGTCCTTGGATCTTCAGAATCGTGAAACATCCTGAATGGAAGGCCTTCAGGGGAGCATACAAAGGCCTGAACTCAGTGACGCCACAGGGAGAGGAACCAGAGTCCAAGTTTTTCTAACATATTTTTGAGAGGAATTAAAGCACGTTTCATTCGTCACGATGACGCACGTTCGTTTGGACAAATACAAATTGAGACGCTAGATATTCTATAATAAGTGTCTTCATTCAGACTTTTGAATTTATATGTTTGATTAACCCAAAGCACAGCACAAGAAACAATTTGCACTCTGTACTCACACAATGCTCACCAAAGCAACCTGGTTCAAGGCTGACTCGGGCATAGGTGAGCAAGGCAGCTGCCTAAAGCGTAATATGTGAAAATTCTGGTGTTAAGGCAAAACACTGCAGAAGAAAAATCTGTTTTCAAGCCAGACGTTGCAGGTGAAACCAACATTTATCATGCATTGGTCAATGTTGAGTTGTTTATATAGTTTTCTCCCTTAGCATCTTACTGTAGCTTTAATGCCAGATAAGAAAAAAAGGCAAACTCTCCTTTTGATATGTATTTTATGACTTTTTTTTTTTTACGAGCAAGTCGGAGAAATCTAGGAAGTCTCTTTGAGCGCAGTGGCCTTTCCATTTGTTTCCCATGCATTCCCTTTCACAAATGTTAACATGTTTGGTACCCACGTGTGGTACATAACTTCCCTGACATTAATATGTAAGTGAAAAATAATATAGTGTCCACATGCTCTCATAAACAGAGAAAAAATGTGGAAATTATCATTTCAAAGGTCATTTTCTCAAATTGCATTTTTCTCACATTGTAGAGACAAAATCTGCACTTTAGTAGCTTCTACAGACTACAAGACCTTCCAGTCTTGTACTTGTACAATATTCTGACATTTTTTTCAGATACAGTATTTCAATTCCAGGGCTACTTTATTGAGCTTTGAATTTAAAAACAAACCTAGCTCAATTCATTGTTCAGATTTCATTGCCAAAAATATTGAACATTTTGGGCATTTCTGGGCCTAAAATGCATTATTTTGATTTGAAAAACATGAAATGACAACAAAGATGTAATATTTTTCCCCTCATATTTATGTCAGTAATCTGCAGCAAATGTTTCAAATATCTCTTCATTCATATTTTTTCCCTATTCATCTGCAACATTTCGCCTTTAGGAAGACATGACATTGTTTACAGCCGAGCAGAATATTTGTCCATATTGTTACCCCACCGCTGTGTGGGGAGCTCTGGACAAAACAAGCATTTCAGAACGGATTATAAGAGAAAAGGAAAAGCTGTGAACAGGGGAATCCTTTAAAACGTACACCGCAGAGAAACACGTTTCATCCCGGCTTCATTCATGAGGGCTCTGTGGGCAAAGAGGAACAAATGGAAACAAAGAGCCTACCTTGACCGCATGTTTCAGTACTGGACAGCTCCACGGAGGACGAGGCGGCAGTTCAGCACCGGACAGTGACTCCAGGACCAAACTCTGGCCTGGTTTACATGGTCAAGCAAATCAGATTACCCAATGATTGGATCTGATGTGTTTATTTATAAACGTATGATTTCACACGTATAACTTGGTACAGACTGGTACAGAGTCAGCAGAGATTCAACAGGAAGAAAATGTCTCAGCTTGAAAAATAGACCAACATATTTAGATTATTTACGATTTAGATAGTCAGTGGGTTTTTTGAAACTACGCGTTCGTCCACATAAATTCCTGGGAATTTAATCTCAATATCTCTACCATTAATTTTGATCTGTACATTGTCAATAGCACAGGCTCATTAGCTCTGGCTGCTTTAGACTCCTCTTAGACTCACTGCTCCAAAAGTGTTCGGACCAATTAAGTGCCCATTTTTATTAAAGCGGCTCCTAATCTTCACTCAACGTTAACCGGCTCATTACGCAGCGCCAACAGTTGGAGCCAGAGCAAGTATTAGATATGCACCAAGGCATGCCTCCCAACCACTGCAGCCATTACCAGAGAGGGGCAGTGTTGTTTAGAGTAGGGGAAAGTATATATGTTTAATCCTGGCTTAGTCCTGGGTACATTCTGGTTTATTCCTGGTTTAGTATTGGTTTGGATCTGGTTTAGTCCTGCTTTAGTCCCAGTTTACTCCTAGTTCAGTCGCAGTTTAGTTCTGGTTTAATCCTGGTTTAGTCTCAGTTTAGTCCTGGTTTAGTTTTGGTATAGTTTTGGTTTAGCTCCGGTTTAGTCCTGGCTTAGTCTCCAATTGGAAAGTGCTGCAGTGTAGTTTTCGGTAAAGCATTGAGGTTTTTTTTTTTTTTTTGTGAATGGAGCAGAGAGTTCTCATCACTACAGCTCTTACATGCAGAAACACAAGAGGAAGGGGGCGGCAAGAGGAAGGAAGGAAAGAAGAGGGAGGGAGGAGGGGGAGGGAGAGAGAGGAGGAGGAGGAAGAGGGAGTGGTAGAGCGTAGGGATGGAAGCGAGGGATTGTGGAGAGAGGGGGATGAGGGGAAAGAAGAGGAAGCGGAGAGAGTGAGGAGGAGAGAGAGAGGTGAAAGGGAAGAGAGGAAGAAAGGGGAGAAAGAAGGAGGGGGAGTGAGGAGGGATGGAAGCGAGGGAAGAGGGAGAAAGATTTAGGAGGGAGAGAGAGGGAGGCGAAAGGGAAGAGAGAGAGTGGGGGAGGCAGGGATGCTAGGAAGAGGAAAAGGGAGAGAGAGAAGAAGAGAGACAGAGAGTGAGAGGGGATGAGTGTGGAAAAAGCAGTACAAGGACAGAGAAAATATCTCTTGGTTGCTTTGTGTGTGTAAATGATATAATATATAAAATACATTGTTGGAGTATATATTATTATTATTTCTACAGTTATTTATCCAAATTGCAGCCGAGGTTAGAGCTGTCAAAGAGGTCATGAAGGATGCTGAGGATTCTCCCTCTCTCACTGTCTCTCCACCTGTTTCCATGGAGACGGAGGTGGGACACTTTCTATAAAAAGCTTATTTTACATAATTGGAGTCATTTTGGATTTTATTTACAGCTCCTCATGGTTTTCACTCGTTTACACCAGACACGTCATTATTAGGCCAACTTCAAACAATTTCAACACCGGTCAACAACATTTGTTTCTCACACTTTTATTACCAAATATAACCTCGGACTCTCTCATCCTACAGCTTGCCTGCAGCAGGTTTTGGTCAGGAGGGGGGAACGTTTGGCTTGCTATTCTATGCCATGCTAATAGAAAAGCTAAACCAAAAATTGAAATAAAGACGCTCGCAATGTTCCCTATTCCTCCTCCAACTCTCTCCGAGGGCTGGTGCGAGACGGAGCCGCTTTTATTACTGACAGTGGTCGGGCTGCTGACGTCATAATCACGTGGTGTCGTCAAATAAAACACCAGAGCCAATCAGATGGATGAATGGAAATTCAAATGCAGTACCTGTTTTTCACTTGTAAATGGAGGTACACACACGGTTTTCGGCACAAACTAACTTTTTTTTAACAACTATGCACTAAAATGTCAAACTAATGAGATGTAGACAAGGCATCCCTTTATACGGGTTATCAGCAAAAATACTGTTGATTTGGGGGTGAGTTGCTTATTAAGGAGGGCCACACCCACAAGACAGTGACAGCACAGGGCCACGCCCACAAAATAGTAACATTACAGGGCCACACCCATGACACAGTGACAGCACAGGGCCACACCCACAACACATTGACAGCACAGGGCCACACCCACAACATAGTGACAGCACAGGGCCACACCCACAACAAAGTGACAGCTCAGGGCCACACCCACAAAACAGTGACAGCACAGGGCCACGTCCACAACACAGTGAAATCAGAGGGCCACATCCTCGATACAGTGACAGCACAATGCCACGCCCACAAAAAAGTAACATTACAGGGCCACGTCCACAACACAATGACAGCACAGGGCCACGTCCACATCACAGTGAAAGCAGAGGGGCCACATCCAAAACATATTAAAAACACCGGGCCACACCCAAAAAACAATGACTGCAGACGGCCACATCCATAAAACATTGAAAGCACAGGGCCACACCCACGAAAAAAGTGACAGCTCAGGGCCACACCCACGACACAATGACATCACAGGGCCACGCCTACAAAACAGTCACATTACAGGGCCACGCCTGCAATACACTGACAGCACTGGGCCACAGCCACAGGTAAATGAAAGCACAGGAGCACCCCTCAGTGGCAAAGACACTCCTTGGCACAAAAAGGAGCTGAGAGATCTGAAACTCGCTCTTCAGACCATCAGAAGAACGAGCAACAGCTCGGAGAAGGAGAAACAGCTCAGAGGCAACATGAGAGACTCCCAGAGACTCTCCTGCGCCCGTCTTTAGACGTGACTTCAAATGTTGGTATTTCTTCAAAAAAGACATCTGCGTTTTACCAGCAAACTCAACAAACACCACATCAGCTTTGTTGGACCAAGCTGACCTGAGCCACTCTCGTGTGACCTTGGGCCAAGAGCAGCGGCCCAAACCAGCTCCAGCATCAGTTTGAGGACACCGGACACCAGCTTCAGTAGCCGACACAGAAGGCGGTCAGCACAAACGGAACCTGGACCCATCCTTGGCTAGAACCACGCTGGATGCCTTGACAATCGCACACATGCACAGTTGGCATCAGAACTTATGCTTACACTGACTTTCAAATAGTCAAATCAGAAAATAATTCTGTTAACTTATTGTTGCGTTGCATTTCAATTATCAATACCATCTGTTTTATTGAATATTATCATTAAAATCCCACAAACCTCAAATGCTTTGGTAAAGTGATTATTATTTCAGACTAAGAGTCCCTGTTAATTGTTCAAGAATCAACATTTCCCAGGCATATTTGGAATGATTAACCTTTATTGTTTAATGAATGTATAATGCATGTGCAGGCCTATATTATCGTATCATTGAACTAGCACCCCTTTTTAACATTAAAATCCGATCTAAAAATTGATCTTAAGGCTAATTGACCAACCTATTAATTAATTAATCCAGTTAATTAATAAATAAAAACAAATATACAACAGTTACAAAGACTTTTTCAGAGAGGAGTTTGAATATATTGTTAAGTTTTAAAGTAAGGTATGTATTAGAAAAATATGTAAAATTCAAATTTCCCCTTGTCTTTTTGATTTACAAAACTCAATAAGTCAGGCTTGGAAATAAATATTAAAAATCCCCCCTGAAAGATATCTTCAAAATATAGTACAAGCCTGGAAAGTTTGAAGACTGTAGGTGATACTAAAATGCAGATAATGTCGCCACAATCTGAGAAAAATGCATTTTGAGAAAATGGCCCTTACAATTTCAATTTTCCTGTGTCACATTGAATCAGTGCAATAATTAAACATGTTACTGGGAAGATTGAGTTATTTTTTTTATTATTATTTTTGTTTAGAGCTGGTGAAAGTCTATATGTTAAGAGATCAAACTGGCCCAAAAACTAGAAAATGGGAAAAAAATAGTTTTGCCTGCATGTTTTCCTCATTTTCCATGATTAGAAAATATGCTCGTCATTTTCCAGGCTTTTCCATATGGGAACCCTGTCACTGTCTGTTGACGTGTTGTTTTTAGTTTACCTGCTCTATGTCCTTTTGTGTCTGTTGTATGAAAATCCTGCAGAACCAGCCTGCCCTCTAGTGGCGATCGCAACAGATGCACTACAGACGCACTACATTGTACTTGGAGTAGTTTATTGACACACTTTCAACTTTTCTCATACAAATAAGTTTATATTGATGATACAATATAGAAAAGTGTTGATACAACGCAGATTTGTGTGACTTTATTTTTAATTTTCTTATAAAATAAAGAACTTGGTAATGAGTTGGGGTGTGGCATTGTGTTCTTTTAACTTAGAAACATGGCCAACATCCAAACACAGCATAGATAAATGTGTTTTTAAAGCACAATTTTGTTGCTATATATTTTGTTTGTTTTTCAAAGGCTAAATAAACAATCTGGTGACTTTATTTTTTATTTTTTTAGTACTGCACAATCATCCTGGTCGCCTCTGGGAGGAGGAACCTGAGACACACTGGAGTAGGGCTGCACAATGTTGAAAAAACTTGATGATATGCTATACATGTGCAATATTACATTATATGACAATATTATTGCCATATTTTACTAAATTGTTTCACCTCGGTATGTTCCATTTAATTTAAGCACAGATTGTGAGTACATTTTCAGCAAATTATGTCTAAACAAGGCACAAAGTAAAAACAGGACCAAAACAAGGCACAGACAGAACTTAATTAGGAAAATTAGAACTAAAATTGAGCTTTTGCACATTTAAAAGTTCCAAAGGTTTAAAGCAGAAAAGACTAAAACAGTGTCAATCTATTTAGTGATTTTGCGATATGGCTATTGCATGACCTAATATCACGATAATATATTGTGATTTTGTCACAGAAAATATAGGCCATTTGGGGCATTTTAGGTTTAACATTTCTTATTCTTTTATAGAAAAACATAAAAAGAAACAAAACTTGCATGACATTTTTCTTCGTATTTATGTGACTAATTGACAATAGAGGTTTCAAATGTATATCCCTACATTTAATATTTTTCTGTACTCACCAGCAGTCTCACCTTAAATTTACATGCACTACAATTTGACACCAAAACCTTCCCAATCATGATTTATCCTGGAGCTCAAGGGAATTATTTTTGATGGATTTATTTTATTGTGAGTGTGGTTGTCCCTGTTCAGTGCTCTGTGCTATTACTAACTCTCCAGACTGAACTCCAAGGGCCCATATTTACACGTCTTCGAAGCATAGGAGTTGTTTTTGTTACACAAAAGCAGATGGTAAGGTAAAAAGGTTTTTTAAACCTTTATTTCAGTGACACCACGAGACAATGCAACAAAACTTCACATAAATGTGCAATACTTACATTGTTGTTGCGTTACATGGGTAATGGGGTGGGAGAGGATCGAGGGTGAATGACCTTCCGAGCATCAGTTACTAGAAAACAGCAACAGCTACACATACATTTATACACATACATACATATTATTGTCATTAATGTGTAGTATATATTGCTGAGGAGAATGTCAGTTAAAGGAGGAGTGTATGATTGACTGGGTGTAGATTAGTGTATGTGTGTGTGTGATTATTTATTGTTGAATTGTTGTGTTTGTGTATTTGCTTTTAGAATGATCAATTAACATTTATATATATATAGCCCTTTACAGTATACAAACTGAACGAAGAGCTCAAAAAATAAAATAATCAAATATTGGATATCAAATTATATATCAAATTATGGGAATGTGCTGTATTGTGCGTGGCATTCAATTAATTAGTAATATTGTTTTCTTACGTTTATGTTTTAAAGTGATGGGGGGGGGGGGGGTTACTCATGTTAAAGTATTGAATGAAGGGAGAATGTGTTGGAGAAAAGAGTTGGTCCAGTGGGTTTTGTTTATTGATTGTTTTGATGTCCAGTATTGTGAAATGACACTTTTGGCAATAGAGATGTCAGAAGGCTGGTCTCATGTTTAAGTGGGATGGGGGTGGAGGAGGTGAGACCAGGTAAACAAAGGGAAGGAACACTGCAGCTCAGGATGTCAGACAGTGATTGTGTGACTGTGTTCCAGAAGGTTCTAACAGGTGTGCATTCCCAAAGTGAATGCAGGTGACGGTCAGTGACTCCCATGATGCATTGTGAGCAAGTGCCTCTGTACGAGTCCCATTTTATGCTTTCTACTGTGCGATATGTGTGCTGTGGATTACTTTGTACTGAATCAGTAGGTTATTATTGGATGTAATGAATGTGTTTTTGTACATTTCTGTCCAATGTTAATGCGTCAGTGATGTATTCAGATCTAAGTTCCATTAATCTATTGGCGTGTATATTGGGTCATCTGAATTAATAAATTGGTTTAGTTTTAATATTAGTTTTTCTGATATTTAAGATTCTATTAGATGGGGTGGATTAAGGATGTTGCTTAAGATATTATTGTTCTTGGTTAATTTAATTTGGATCAGTTGGGAGATATTGTATAACTCCAGCCTCATTTCAACAAATACCTGAGCTTTGTACAAATGTATTTTAATGTGAGATACTGCACATGAATAGGGAAAACAATTAAATGTAAAAATATCAATTAGAAACTTTTGGTGGGGATTACTGACTTTTATGAGAAAAAAAATGTATTGCAAGTTTTCTTTCATTTTGTCTTTATGTAATATAAAACATTTTAAGCCTAAAAAAATCATCAAATTGGCTAATATTTTTGGCAATGAAATTAAAACAATCGATTGAGTCAGGTTTAAATGTATGGGTTTATTTTGTAGATATATTAGTTACATAGAATTTTCAGAGCAGATTTCTGTAGGAGCCACTAAAGCACAGATATTGTCGCCACAATGTAAGAAAAATGCATTGTTAATGTGAAGCTTAGGTATTTTTTGTTAAGAGCAGGTGAAAGTTTATGTTGAGAACAAATTGGCTGAAAATCTGAAAATGGAAAAAAAAATGTAGTTTTGTCTGCAGTGTCTCCCTTTAAAACGTTTGCTTATCAGAAATATATAGAAGTCCAATTTTCTTTATGCTGTTTTTAATTTTGGTTCTCTCTTCACAATAAAAAAGTACCAATTACAACTCCATAGTTCAATAATATGGACATGTATTTAACCCAGTGAAAGAGAATATTTTAGAATACTTTCCAACATGGGTCATTTTCAGAGGTTTTCAGATTATAGACATCTCAAAATTATGCTATTTTAAACTTTATAGATTTGAATATGAGATCATACTAAATGCTTTAGAAATGCAATAACTCAAGAATTAATTTGTATGTGATCTTCACTCTCAAGATTTTTAACAAAAGGCTGAAATTGGTCACGCATTATAGGTAAGGCAATCTATTAAACAGTGTGAGTTACAGTGCTTTTCAGCTTCATGGCTTTAGTTATTCAAAGGGTCCACCATTGGGATTTTTTTTCTCCATACAATGATCACACAAACTTTCGACAAAGCGGCATTAAAACGTTTAACATGGTCAGGATAACCTAGTAGGCTATGTCCATATCAAGTGGCTGTATCCAGCACCAGTCCATCAAAAGACTTCCAGGTCGGCCGCGCTGTAGACCACTGGGTTCTCCTCTGTCCCCGCTGGTTTAGGCTCAGGGCTCTCCTCTTCCTCGCCTTCTTCTGGACCTTCTTCCAACGCCTCCAGCGCCTCGTTCGTATCGCTCGCAAACGTCTCTCTCGAGACGTCGTCGTGCTCTTGCAAATTCAGCGTTCCAATGGCTTGCTTCATCTTCTTAGCCACCAAATGCCGCCTCCTCTTTTGTGCCGCTTTCTTGCTCTTCTGATCCTGCTTGCTCTCCTCCAAAAAGATCTTCTTCAGCTGCGATTTGCTGACGCCCGGGGCGTTTTTGAGCAGGTTCAGGTAGACCCCGCCTGGAGTACGTCTCCTGCTGCCGTCCAGAGTGTACACCCCGCCGGTCTCCTCCAGCGAGGCCGTCTGATCGAGCAGCTCGATGGCCTCTTTGGTCCCGATGACAGCCACGACCCTCTCGATCAAGTCTATCTTTGGTTCTCTTAGTCTGTGCGCGATCTCGTCTGCGACCTTCTCCGGGGGGTCGTGCTCCGTTATCTGATGCCTTCCCTTGATATCCATCTCCGCTTTGGGGCCCAAACGTTCCTTCATGGGTCGCTTCCTCTTGTCTCCTCGATCCCCGGACTCTTTCCCCTTCATGTACGCGTCCAGCTGCTCATCTAGCATGCTGACCTCTCCGTCGTCTTTGCTCTGCATCTCCAGCTCTCGCTCCTTTTCCATCATCTTGCGAGCCAGTACATAGTTATAGGTCTCCACGTTCCTGCTCGACATGTCCAGCTCTCCCTCCATGCCGAAGATGCCCAGCTCCGCCGTGATGGCATCCTGTGTCTGCTCCTGCACCACGGATCCCCAAATGTTATTGATCTTACGGCCTGCAGGGTTAAACGCAGGTGCAGGTGCTCGAGCTGGAGGAGGAGGGTTGTTGGTCACCTTCTGCCGTTTCCTGCGCCAGCTCGCCGCCTCGTCGTCGGAGGAGTCCTGCTCGCTGTCGCTGGACACAGCCGCGGGGTCAGGGAAGCTGCGGTAGCCGGGCGGAGGCGCGCGGGAGGCGGCTCTGCTGCGGAAGGACTGCCCGGGGAACGGCGGAGGAGCCGCCTGAGCTAACGCAGAAGCTGTCATCTCAGAATCGGATCCCGAGAGTTCACCGTCTTCCAGATCCCCGTCCATTGTTTGTTATTTGTCTTTTTTTGCAGCACTGGTCGCTGTTGGCTAACTTCAGTTCATTGCACTAACGCAGTTGCAAGGTTGGCAGCAGTTTCCACTGACAAGTAACCAGCTTTGGCTTTTACAAGGCACCGCGCCTGGCCTTTATTTTAAGGTGCCACTTGCTCTTCTGTCTATAAATTTGTTTGCTAAATTTGTTAGTTGCTTTGAGGATTATGAGAAAACAAACTTGCATTGCTTCCTCGTAAAGCAAATTCAATTCGCGCGAGAATACGCCTGGCTTCCGCTTTCAAAAGAGGTGCTTTAAATATGAAGTGCGCCGCGCCTGGACAGGAGCGGGATGACACGTTTCTGTTTCTGTTCTGTTCAGCTGTCAGCCCACGTGTTGACCGCACTTCATTTCCCATCATCCCTTTGGCCTTTGTAGTTCAAGCAGGCGAGAACACGCAGTGAAAATCAATTTCCGCTCCAGGAACCATAAGATGGGCAGGCG
>JAADKR020394692.1:0-13206 GCA_011763505.2 Lythrypnus dalli | reverse complement strand
AGTTTTTTTAACTGCATTACAGAAAATAAAGAACTTTATCACAATATTCTAATTTTCTGAGACAGTCCTGTATATATATATATATATATATATGTGTGTGTGTATATATATATATATATATACACCCTCTATGCTCCGTTGTTTAACTTCCCATGCCAACTTCCTCATTGTCTCTGTCTCTGTCTCTGTCTCTGTCTCTCTCTCTCTCTCTCTCTCTCTTTTTACACACACAAACCAGTTCCAAACTGATTCTCAAAGCAAAAGCCAGCAACAATTAACTGTATTAAAAATATATAAAATTCAAGTAGCCTTATCTGTATGTCCCACTCTTCCTTATGCTTCGCTTCAAGGCAAGGCAAATTTATTCGTAGAGCACAATTCACAGTGTAATTCAAAGTGCTTCACAGAAACATAAAATTACAGTAAGCAGATAAAATAACAGAGAAAGACAAATAATATC
The DNA here is from genome assembly GCA_011763505.2 of Lythrypnus dalli. Classification (NCBI taxonomy): domain Eukaryota; kingdom Metazoa; phylum Chordata; class Actinopteri; order Gobiiformes; family Gobiidae; genus Lythrypnus; species Lythrypnus dalli. Next base: position 12,746 of record JAADKR020394692.1, on the reverse strand, counting down.
ATTAAATAATTACATTAATATGCACAGCGATAAAGAACTGTTTTTAGCCTGGATTTGAACATGGTCATGGTTGAGGCCTGTTTCACATCTTCTGGAAGTGAATTACAGACTTTAGCAGCATAAACCTGAAATGTGCCATCCCCGTGTTTAGTCCTGACTTTTGGCACCTGCAGGAGACCTCTCCCTGAGGTTCTCAGAGCCCGAGGTTCCAAGCAGAGCTACTTTAAAGTCTATTCTCTGAGCAACAGGAAGCCAGTGCAGAGACCTGAGCACTGGACAAATATGGTCACATTTTCTGGTTCTAGTCAGGACTCGAGCAGCAGCGTTCTGGATGTTCTGCAGGTGTTTGACAGGTCGTTTAGAGAGTCCAGTGAGCAGCCCGTTACAGTAGTCTAACCTGCTGGAGACAAATGCATGTATTAGTCTCTCTAAGTCTGTTTTAGACACTATGTTTTGGATTTTGTTTTTTTAGATGGTAAAAAGCAGTTGATGTTATTGCTTAAATTTAGGTCTGAGACCATGATTACTCCAAGATTTCTAACTTGACTTTTAGGTTTTAAGAAGAGTGATAGCACTTTCTCTTTGTTTCTGTGGACCAAAGACATTGATTTCAGTTTTGTCTGAGTTTAGCTGGAGAAAGTTGTTTTACATCCACACTGATCCACACTGATCAGTTCGATGCTCTGGCAGAGTGAATCTACAGATCCATGATCTCCTGCCTGAGTGTTGTCTGCATAGTTGTGGTAGGACACATTATAGCTGTGTATTAGCTGACCCAGTGGAAGTATGTATACATTGAACAGGAGAGGTCCCATAATTGACCCGTGAGGAACGCCACAGGACATGGCAATTTTGCTTGACAAATAGTTCCCAATTTCCACAAAGTACGTCCTGTCCTCCAAATATGACTTGAACCAGTTTAGAGCAGTGTCGGAGATTCTCACCCAGCTTTCTAACCTCTGAAATAAGATTCCATGATCCACTTTGTCAAAGGCAGCGCTCAGGTCCAGCAGAACAAAAACTGAGACTTTGCCAACGGCAGTGTTCCGGCGGATATCGTTAGTCACTTTGATCAGAGCTGTCTCAGTGCTGTGGTGAGGCCTAAAGCCTGACTGGGAAGTATCAAACACATTGTTGGACAGGAGAAAATCATTTAGCTGCTGATATACAACCTTCTTCAAGATCTATGGCTCCAAGCCATTCAACAATTCCTAAAATACCTTTGCAACGCAGCAACAGTGATTTTTTCAAGATCCATGGCTCCAAGCCATTCAAAAATTCCCCAAATTCTTTTCCAACATAGCACCAAGTGATTCTTTGAATATCTATGGCTCCAAGCCATTCAAAAATTCCCAAAATACTTTTCCAACACAACAACAACAAATCCTGCTTTTTTAGGGGAGCCCTACCCCCCCTGGGTTCTTGCAGTTAAACCTTGCAATCCTTTACTGCGTCCATTCCAAGGGCCAGTCTACGACGGGTGAATCACATTTCAAATCACTCAATTCTCAATTCACTCAATTCTCAATTCTTACTTTCACTGTTTACCTGATCAGCGCTCTTTTTCACCTCACTAATTATGTTACTTCATTCATCTATTTTTGTACTGTAGTGCTCGTGCCAATTATTAGTTTTAAATACACAAAGTCAATGGTCTTTTCATTTATTAGTCTCATTATTTTTTTGTATTACTATTTTTCTTTTTTTTTTTTCTTTTTTTTTTGTCCTACACTAAATTATCTTCAGAACGTCAACATTTTATTAAAGATCATTTCTTAGCATTTAAAATTAGATTAAATCATTTATTCAGCTTCATCAAAATCCATTCTCTCTCTTTCATTTGAAAAATCCAATAGCAGAACTTTGCTTAAACAGACTTCTGCTTACCTTGTTTTTGTTAGGCGCCCAGAGAGAGTGTAGAATCCGATGGTCTCTCAACAATCACAGTCGGGGTCACTAAGCTGAAGTATGTGTTCGTTTCTTGTTGAGAAGATCATGATGAAATAAGCACTGGAATCAACTATTAAATCCAATAAAGTTTATTACCCTGCGTTTACAATCTAATACAAGACTGGGCCAATTGCTGTCCCTATCCAATGTGTGTCCACGTATGAGGCAGTCTCGTGACGGGCAGCTCTCTTCCCTTACCCAGACAAAGGAAAACAGTTTTATTTTAAAATCTTTAGAAGTCTCCTCACTCATCTTCAGGAGATCCTCCAAACGTTCTTTGTCCTTGGAGCAGTTTGTGGCTGATAAGGCCTGGTACGGCCTAGTACAGCACAACCCCTAAAGGAATGTGGAGAAGACCTGATTCATGTCAATTGTCTCCAACCGTGCCACAGTTTAACACAAAGAACAGCCATGAAAATGAGTACAAAAATGCTTAAATGTTTTATTCACATTTGCATATAAAGATTAATATGTTTATTCACTTGTTACACACTTTATTAGGCCCGAGCTGGGGACACGCAATGTCCCGCGAAAACAAGCACGGATTCTCAAGTGAGAATAGCCAAAAATTAGAGCTCCGCAAGATCTAGTTTTGAGATTTGTCCGCAAGAAAAAATATTGCAAGATTCCTCGGCAGCGGCCCCTCAAACAGGCACTTTACATTATGGGAGGCCGGCCACAAAAAATGTCAAAGTACAGCCATTTCGCTCAGCATGATCGTAGGCCAGGACAGGACAAGTAAAACATCACATAATGGCCCCGCCCTAAAATGCACAGGAAAATTGGCCATATTGGCCAGAACATCAAACTTTCAAAAGCGTACCCCTCGAACTTTTGACATCTATGCTTCTAGTTTTCATTCCAAAGGCTCCAAATTTGGTCTGAAAACCCCAAACATCCGTGCCATAAAAGTTTATCAATTAGATTCTTCATATCAAGGTGGGCGTGGCCATGGGATTTTTTTAATTAAGCAGCTAATTTTAAGAAAATTAGATAGCTTATATCTTTTACAACGTTTGTTGGATTGGAATGGCCCCCATGTATACACACTCGCAAGCTGGATATAAAGACACCTATATGAAACCTCTTGCTGAAAAAATTACTCAGTGGCGCCCCCCTCAACATTTTTTTCTTAAAAAATTCATATACTAAAATCAGAGTGTTATAGAGTCTTCAAAAAAATCACACGGGCCCTCTCTGGGATGGGCAACAACATAAATACATAAAGACCTGTAACTGTAACTTTACTCTTTCTGTCTTAAAAATAATAGGCGAAAAATTGTTTCCATTATTTTTTATTATTTGTCCTCTGCGCTTTGAGCCCAATTTTGACCCCCTGTATATTAACGAAAAGTCATTTTTATTCTACCCAAAATTCACAGTTGGCGAAAAATTTACTTCTTTCAAGTCCGCAAGAAAATCTTTAAAAAGATGACACAGTGGCGCCCCCTCAAAGGCGTCGTTTACATTGCGCCTATGGGAGGCCGACCACAAAACATTTCGACATACAGCAATTTCGCTCAGCATGACCATAGAACAGGTCAGGACAAGTAAAAAGTTATAATATGGGGACAGGAAGTCGGCCATATTGGCCGGAACCTCAAACTTTCAAAATCATACCCCTCGAAATTTTGACATCTATGCTTCTCTTTTTCATTCAAAAGCCTCAAAATTTGGTCTGAATATCTCAAACATCTGTGCCATCAAAGTTTGTCAATTAAATTTTTGATATCATGTAAGGCGTGGTCATAGGATTTTTTTTAATTAAGCAGCTACTTTTAAGACATTTCAATGGTCCATATCTTTTACAAAGTTTGTTGGATTGGAATGGTTGTAATGGAGCATGTGTAGACAATCGCAAGCTGACATATCGCAATATGACCTATCTCACTCAAAAAAATGACCTAGTGGCGCCCCCTAAAATGTTGTATTTTTAAAAATTCATACACCACAATCCGTTTGCGATAGACTTGTGAATAACATCACATGGGCCATCTGTGATGTGGAACAAAATATCAAAGACCCGTCACTATACCTTTTATTTTTGTACTTGGAAAAAAAAAATGGTTGAAAATTCCATTCCATGACTATTCTGATCATCTTCTTACACTTTGAGCCCAATTTTGGCCGCCTGAATAACAATGAAAAGTCATGTTTGTACAGCCAGATCATCACAAGTGGCGACAAATTTACTTTTTTGAAGTTTGCGAGTAAATATATGAAACACTGTGTAGTGATCCTGATGGATTCCAGGTCCTTTTGCTTCCACTTGGAGTGGGGGATGGATAGAGTCCCTGCTACACATTCCAACCCGTCGTAAATTTTGTGATTCCACAAGAACTGCAGTCTTGAGCTTACAGACTCAAACAAAGAACAGAGGAAAATTGGATACATATACGTTTATTTTAACTGAAATTACGTTAAATGACTGACTCCAAATGCTACCTTATAAAGACTGACTAAGCAATCAGAACTACAAGTAGCAGAGCGGGTTTCCAAAGTGAACAAAGAGACTGAATGAAATTAATCTGTTCTAATTAACTTTCTTCCCAGGTATATGTATATTGTACATAATGCATTTTGTAACATTTTGAAATGTGTGTCCAGTTCAAATTTCATATGCATTATGCATATTCATGATGAGTGAAACATGATCTTTTGTTTTTCATTGGCTGTTAAAATCTTGCCTACACATGGCGACGCCTCTGATACAAATTTAATTCTAATGGACACTACAACTGCTTCGGTGAGGCCCCCTGGAAGTTTTTGACCACACCTTGCAGCCACGCCAACTTCTCAATCTCATTAATATTGGGTGAACACAAGGCCATCCACTGCCTCAACAGATTGAGAATCATGAATCATCAATATTCACCACTATAGCGCCCCTTACATACTTTACCTTAAAAATTGCGGTTTTGACGATGTCTGTGACACTTTGCAAGTGTATTCCACTGAATATTCCAAACCAAAAATATATTACACATTTGCCATCTTTTGTTAGATGGCATATGATACCCTTTGTGTATCTTCGATCGCACCTTACAGCCACGCTCTTTATTGTAACTTATTTATATTTGGACTTTGGACTTGACAAAACGACGCCACTGTCGAACTAAAAGGTAACAAAACTAAAATGAGGTACAAAACCAATAAAAAAGCATATACGTTTATCTGACAAAAAACATAAACATACCTCGCTGGATGACCTAAGCTTTGAGGTAGAAATGTTGACTTTGCTTGAAGCATTTTGCAATTCTTAAACTTAAACTTAACTTCATCCATGCACTTCTTCTTGTGCTGCAGGGTGTGCAACAACCTTTAGTGCACCAGTGAAAAACTATCCCAAAAAGGTTCCTACCTAAGACTTTTCAAAATAAATGCCCCGGTGACAAACAAAAAATATACACAATGCAAAACACATAATAACCCAAAACCTGACTGAATAACAAGTGAGATTGAGTCTGGGGAAGAGGCAAGTGTCTGTACACAGCTGTTATGGTGCATTCCAGGCGACTGCGAACTGTGATGTTTCCTACTTGAAAATGAGGAGACCCGACCTCAGAGACTTTTGGCTGAATAAATTCATATGTAAACACAACTGCTAGTGCTGTAACACGAGGTAATACGATGTTATGTGGACTTTTTCTCTCTGTAATTCCCAGTTTGAGTGGCTCTAATGCATTTTTCTTAGTTGGAAGTTGGAAGTTTCCTAGTTCCCAGTTGCCTGGAACGCACCATTATCCACTCGTATCCGTTTTACCTGATGACGTTTGCAGCGTGACAGAAATTAGACGAGGAAGAATATGGTTTGTTATTTTTAAAACACAGGCGAAAGCTAAATTGAAAGAGAGCTTCATGTCTGCTGCCATCTTAGATACAGAAGCATAAAATAAGTACAAGCTCAGAGAGGACAAAGCATCGGCTTGTCCCTCCCTGCTCTGTGTCACTTTTCAGAGAGAAATGAAATGCAGCGGGAGGAGCAGTATGGGCGTGCCCAGGCTACAAAATTATGGCAGTAAAACTTATATTCATGTATATTTTAGACACTTCTCTGTATTTTCCTATATTTTTTGGTTGTTTTAGTCTTATGTCTGACACTTTCATGCCTGTAGCAGTTGTTGTTTTTCTGCACTGACACATTGGAGAATGCTATTTTTTTTAAAAAGCAATGAATATAGGTTTAAATGTTTATGAAGAGGTCGGACATATGATATAGAGTCTTTATAGAGCAACTCATGTTTAATAGCCTTGCCTACATGTCCTAGTCATCAGTTTGACATTTTAGTGCATAGCTGAAAAAAAAAATTGTGCCGATGTTCAAATGTTTGTGAGGAGCGACGATAGCATCTGGCAGGAGGTGAGTTGCTCTTTAACTGAGGACGATGAGAAGACTGTTAGCTCTTAAGTTCATGTTTTCATGTTTATTTCCTTTGTCATTAATAAACTATTTATCGACCTAACTTTACTGAAAGACTGAAAGTTTTGAAACTACAGTTGCAAGAAAAAGTTTCTGAACCCATAGGGATTTCTTGGATTTCTGTATAAATTGGGCATTAAATGTGTTCTGACCTTCATCTACGTCACTACAATAGACAAACACATTCCGCTTAAACTAATACAGCACAAAAAATATATGTTTTCATGGTTTTATTGAACACAACATTCAAAGTGCAGGGTGGAAAAAAAGTATGTGAACCTTTGTATTTAATAACTGATTGACCCTCCTTTGGCAGCAAAAACATCAACCAAACAAGTTCCTGTAGTTGCAGATCAAACCTGCACATCATTCAGGAGGAATTTTGAACCATTCCTTTTGACAAAACTGTTTCAGTTCAGCAGTATTCTTGGGATGTCTGGTGTGAATTGCTCTCTTAAAGTCATGCCACAACATCTCAATCGGGTTGAGGTCAGGACTCTGACTGGGCCACTCCAGAAGGCGTATTTTTCTCTGTTTAAGCCATTCTGTTGTTGATTTGCTTTTATGCTTTGGGTTGTTGTCCTGTTGCATCAGCCATCCTCCGTTGAGCTTCAGTTCAGGACAGATGATCTTAAGTTTTTCTGCAAAATGTCTTAGTACAATTGTGAATTCATTTTTTGGTTGATGTCAGCAATCCTTCCAGGCCCTGAGGCAGCAAAGCAGCCCCAAACCCTGACACCCCCTCCACCATATTTAACATTTGGGATGAGTTTTTGATGTTGGTGTACTGTGCCTTTTTTCTCCACACATAGCATTGTGTGTTTCTTACAAACAACTCAATTTTAGTTACTTCTGTCCACAACATATTTTGCTAGCAGTGCTGTGGAACATCCAGTTGCTCTTTTGCAAACTTCAAATGTGCAGCAATATTTTTCTTTGACGACAGTGGCTTCCTCCGTGGTGTCCTCCATAAACTCCATTCTTGTTTCATGTTTTACTTACTGTAGATTTGTCAACAAAAAGGTTACCATGTGCCAGAGATTTTTGCAAGGCTTTAGCTGACCCTCTAGGATTGTTTTTCATCTCATTGAGCATTCTGCGCTGTGCTCTTGCAGTCATCTTTACAGGACGACCACGCCGAGGGAGAGTAGCAACAGTGCTGAACTTTTTCCATTTATAGACAATCGGTCTTACAGTAGACACGTGAACATCAAGGCTTTTAGAGACTCTTTTGTAACTATTTCCAGCTTCATGTAACTCAATTCATAGGATCATAGGTCTTCTGAGAACTCTAGTGTGCGGGCCATGGTTCACATCAGGTAATGCTTATTTAAAACAGCTAACTCAAAAGTGGTGTGTGTTTTTCAGGGCAGAGCAGCTTTAACCAACACCTCCAATCTCATAACATTGAAACCTGGCTCCAATTAGCTCTTGGAGAAGCCATTGGCGTATGGGTTCACATACTTTTTCCACCCTGCACTTTGAATGATTACATGTTGTGTTCAATAAAACAATTAAAACATATATTTTTTTGTGTGGTATTAGTTTAAGCAGAATGTGTTTGTCTATTGTTGTGACTTAGATGCAGATCAGAACACATTTTATGCCCAATTTATCTAGCCATTTTCTCTATCTCATTATCTAAATATTTCTCAAGTTGTAATTTCAGGTTTTTAACCTCTTTTTGAGTGTCTTTTTTCTTTTGTATTTTACATTTGTCTTCTCCATGTTTTAAGTCTTTGACCAATTTATTGTATCCTTCTATTCTAGCTTTTTTGATATATGTTGCCCTTGCTATAATTTTACCTCTTAAAACTGCCTTCAACGCATCCCACAACATTAACAAATCCACCTCCCCGTTGTCATTATGTTCGAAGTAGGCCTTCATTTCCTGTTTGACATAGCTTACTACTGACTCATTGTTTAATGGACTCACATTTAGTCTCCATTTTGTGTTTTTCTATTTTTTGCCCACCTCTAAAGTTAAAGACATAGCGTTATGGTCCGAAATATCTTCTTAGCTTCTTAGCTTCTCCAATCCGACATTCTGTTACCCTGTAAAGATCCTCCTGTTGCATTAAGAAAAAAATCTATTCTGGAGTGTACAGAATGAGACGCAGAGAAGTGACTAAAATCCCTTGTATCCAAAGTTGTATTCAGGCATTTTGTATAATGCTTTTTTCTTCTGTTTTTGCTTGTGGAATCCAATTTTAAATTTAGGACTACATTCCAGTCTCCTCCACATACACAAATCCCCTCTGATTCTGCAGTAATGTTATCAAGAAGGTCTCTTTCAGGAGGAGCATAGATATTTGTATATATGTCATCAGGTTGTGCTCTATCTTGCATTTTATTTGCTACACCTCTTCTATGACTCTGTGAATACTAACTGTAGAAAATGTTATGTCCAAATTTAGACAGTTTCTCGTGTTCTGAAGTTCCCAAGTGAGTTTCCTGTAATAGTATGCTGTGTAGATCCTCTTTTCTAATCTTCTTCATTACTCTGGCCCGTTTCATTGGATTACCCAGTCCGTTTACATTCAATGATACAATCTTAAGTTTTTTACTCATTATTAATGAAAAGTGAGTTTGTTTGGTTGCGTGTCTTTCTTACTCTAGTTATGACCACGCCCATATTAAAGATGAACAGAAATTGAACAGATCAAAGTTGTGAAAAAATTAAAACAAAATTGGACTTCCAAGGTGAGGGATTAAGAGTCCCTTCGTTGTTACCTTTTGCAGATAAGGGGAAAAGCCTCTCTGAAAGAGAGGGTCCCCTCCCAGAACCAGTGAGTAACTCTGGCTGAGTTTTTCCACCAATTCTATCTAAGACATTTTAGCTCCCAAACTACAGGCTCTTTTTTTTTTTTAACTTTAGCCATTATTTTCATATTCAGCTTCGTTTGCGCTGTTGTACACTTGGGGTCCGTTCTCCCAGTGGATACGTATTCGGGTGTATGGCGTCTGAAAGCATACACCCTTCTCTTTCTCTTTTGCGTTGCTGGATCACATCAGACGTGTAGTTGTGGTCAAAAGAGAGAGTCTTATCTCCGCATTGTATCTTCTTCTTCCACATGTTTCTGAGTGTCGTTTCTTTAGCTCTGAACTGAAGAAAGTTTACAATTATTGATCTTGGGGGGCGTTCAGAGGTGGTTTTGGACCGAGTACCTGATGTGCGCGTTGTATTTGGGCATCTTCTCCATCCTCAATGAGCTTTTCTCTCGTCAACAAGCTGTTCACATACTGTAGCACAGAGGACCCCTTGATGTCTTCACGCACTCCGTATATCCTCAAGTTGTTCCGCCTGCCCCTCGCCTCTAGATCATTGAGTTTTTTCATAAGACCTTTCTGTACCGTGAGAGAGTCTTTGAATGATTCATTGACCACACGTTCTTGTAGCGTTAGCATAGTGGTGGCTAACTGCTGGTTTATGTGGACATGAAACTCCGCCAGTTCTTCTTTCATCTCACGCTTAATGTCCTCTTATCTGGTCGCTTTTATCTTTCAGGCTAATGGAGGCTGGGACACTGCCATGAGCATTTTTGCTAACGGAGTTAGCACCGCGTGTGCTGGCCTCGCCTGCTTTGTTTTCCGCTTGATCCATTGTCTCCATCGTTTTTTGGCTTCTAGTTTTGGTGCCCCCACTCATATTCTGAGCATTCTAACTCTTAACCGAAAAGTCCCAATGAGATTAATGCTACATTCCCACCCCACGCTTCGAGGGCGGCATGAGACCCCAGTTTAAATTCAAACAAAAAGGCGGACTCGAGTCGAGCTCTCTTGCGGCACGGCGGGAGCCTCCGGCACGGCGCCTCCAGGCCTCAGCCGCTCTGGACGCGTTGACGCAGAAGTTCAAAAATGTGAACTTTTGGCGCTCCGGACGCAGACGTTAACCAATCAGGGCCATTCTCCACATGTGACGTAGGCCGTAGTTTTTGACGTACCGCAAGTTCCTTAGCAATAAACATGGAGGAGAAACTTATCATCGCCGTTTGGAAGCTCTCCTGGCCGGCCGCTGCGCTCTGGCGGGGGAACTAGCTGCTCCCAGCCCACTGCTCCCGGCCCGCTGTGGGCAGTCTCGGCACGGCCAAGGCTCCCTGTCCATGAGCACTATGCACGTAGGTCCGTCTCGGACCCGCGGACCCGGGCAGGACCAGGGCTGGAGCCTCTTCTGTGCAGGAGGTGCGCACGGAGGAGGGTCGCTTTCAGCGCTACATTCGGAGGCTACACCTCTAAATAATGTGGTGAACCCAGACACGGCACAGAGGAGCCCAAGAACGACGTGTCTGGCTTTATTCATTAAATATAGTCAAGTATACTCGCTCATCCTGGTCTGTCATTATACAAAGAGACCAGAAACAACCAAACCCCTCCCTTTTTCAACTCGCATCCAGGACGGACGCGCGTCCAGGCACCACTCTGGCACAAAATAAGGATGCGTCCAATTTTCCCCGACTCGTGTCCGATTTTAAAAAATGCCAGCTTCTGCATGGAAGCCTCTGACGCTTTTGGAGTCGTGTGGTGGGAATAATTTAAATTAATTTAAAAACATTGTTTATATCTCAGCATTGATGTTTTACATTTTATAATTTGCATAAATGTCTCTGCAAGAACAAATAGTATCAGTGCTTAGAGATGGTGAATACTTGTCCTGTGGCTCCTCCCACAGGCAGCCCTGGGAATAACTTTCAGTTTGGATGGACAGCGTTGTTCAGCTCAAGCACAGTCTGATAAACACACATTGAACAGATACAATGTTGGATTCTGTCCTTGTTTTGACAAGGGAACAATGTGAGAACATGGGTTAAAGCTCAAAAAAGTTTGTTTTGCATTAACTATTTTTCATCATTTTCACACAGCAAATCTGCTGATAATGGCAGTATATTGTTCAGAGATTTGTGCATGAATGAAAAGGGCAATGGCTTGATTACCTTTTACAGCTGAGGGTTCCTTTTGTTTGGTTCTGGATGCCGTTGGTGAAGTTAGTGCGCCATTCTCACATGAATCTACACAAAAACAGACAGTTCTGCTCATGAATAACCGTGCAACTAGATTTCAATTGTAATTCAACCACACTTATATCGACAAAATCGCTTAAACTGAACCCAAAAACGAAACCATATTTAAAATATATTTAAAGATAAGCAAAGGGAGCAGAAGAGAGGGTTAGATGGAGCAGAGGAGATGGTCAGAGAGAGCAGAAGTGAAGGTTAGTTAGAGCAAAGGAGATGGATAGAGAGAGGGTTAGGGTTAAGGTTAGGGTTAGAGAAGAGGGTTATGAAAGCAGAGGAAAATGTTCGAGGGGGCAGAGGACAGGGTCAGAGGGAAAAGAGGAGAAGGTTTGAGACAGCAGAGAAGAGAAGAGGGCGATAGAGGCAGATAATAGGGCTAGAAAGAGCAGAAGAGAGGGTCAGATAGAGCAGAAAAGAGGGTTAGAGAGAGCAGAGAACAGGGTTATAGGAGCAGTCGATAGGGCTAGAGAGAGCAGAGGAGAGGGTCAGAAAGAGCAGAGGATATTGTCAGAGAAGCAGAGTAGAGGGGCAGAGGGAGCAGAGGAGACTATGAGAGAGAGAGCTGAGGAGTGGGTTAGATGGAGAAGAGGAGCGGGGCCGAGGGAGCGGAGGAGTGCTCTAACCCTCTCCTCCGCAGAGGGAGCAGAGGAAAGAGGGGTAGATGGAGAAGGTTTCTTGTGCGCAGAAAGTATAGCCTTGAGGTATACATATCCAAAAAGCTATGAAGCAGATCTGGTTCCTGTCAACGTAGGAGTTTCCCATGTGTCGGGCCAGGGTGTGAAGAGCGGACTGTAGAGATTTGAGCTGTATGAGAGGACAGAGCATGAAGAGCAGTGTGTGGATGTTTGAGCTCTATGAGAGAACAGAGTGTTAAGCGCAAACTGTGGGTGTCTGAGCCATATAGTATATATCAGTTCCTGTCTCTCCTGCAGGTCTAGATACATACACTACTCACAAAAAGTTAGGGATATTTGACTTTTGGGTTGAATTTCAGGATGAGCCTAAAAGAGATACCGAGAGACTGGAAGAGTTATAGAAAGGCGTAGAAGTGGACGTCCTTTGGCCACATTCCATGCTGATGACCGCTATATTGAGAACAATGACCTGAAAAACCGGATGATGAATGCCACTCAACTCCAGGCACGTTTAAGGGAGTTCACGTCAGACCATCCGAAACCAGTTACATCAGCGTTGTCTGCGTGCTAGATGACCTGCAAGGGTACCTGACCACACCAGGAGGCACAGGCGTCATTGTCTTGCATGGCCATGGAGCATTTACGCTGGAACAGGGACCAGTGGGCCTCAGTGCTGTTCTCTGATAAAAGTCGATTCACGTTGAGCAGAATGATGGCCGCCAACGATGT
>JAADKR020393995.1:0-13253 GCA_011763505.2 Lythrypnus dalli | reverse complement strand
TTATTTATTTTATTTATTTTATTTATTTTATTTATTTTATTTATTTTATTTATTTTATTTATTTTATTTATTCTTGTTCATTGTATTTTATTATATTTTTTGTATTTTAACCCTCCCTGTTCCCTGTGCTCCAGCCCACAGCATGTCCTCCCCAGTCCCCGCTGAAGGAGCTGTGGTCCTGGGCTCGGAGTACGCCATGAGCCTGGTGCTCCTGGGGTTCACGGTGGTGCTCTCTGGGATCATCTACCTGTGGGTGCTCAGGTACATCTGCATTGGGTGCTGTCAGCCGGTCGCAGTGGGGGCGGAGCCAGAGTCCCTGGACGGGATGGTCTGAAGGTCCAGAAACTCACGGAAAAGTCAAAATTTAAATGGATTTATTCACATTTATTCTTTTTGCAGAAATAAGGATGGAACTGAGCTTGAGCATCGAGGAAAAACCTGCACAGTGGCAATGTGTTCTTGAAATGTGGATTTTCTTGGGCCATTAGTTAACCTGCAAGTTTTAGTCCTGGTTTAGAGCTAGTTTAGACCTAGTTTTGGACCTGATTTAGATCAAGGTTTAGACCCGGTTTTGTCCTTGGTTTAGTCCTGGTTTAGTCCTACTTTTAGATCTGATTTAGTCCTTGGTTTAGTCCTGGTTTTAGACCTGATTCTGACCTGGTTTAGACCTGATTTATAGCTATGTTTACACATAGACATTATAGCTATGTCTGGATCTGGACCCAGGTCTGGATCTGGACCCAGGTCTGGATCTGGTCCCAGGTCTGGATCTGGACCCAGGTCTGGATCTGGACCCAGGTCTGGATCTGGACCCAGGTCTGGATCTGGACCCTGCTCTACATTATTTCTAATGGAGAATCTGTCAGATATAAAGTATATTCTCATTCTCACCAGCGTTGCCTTCACTGACACTTTGGAAATGAGTGAAAATTGAAGAGGACTCAGTGGGGAATCTAGAAGACAATTTTTATACCTTGAAATGTGAATAAAAGGAAAATGACAATTATTTCTGTAACATTTGTAATAAGTGTACTTGGATATACTTAAATGTAGTTGAAATGTGAAGTACAGTACTTTTAATTTATGTTATCTTAAAAGACTGATGTTGTAAATTCCAATGGTTTGGAAATGTTCTTGTGCCTTGCTTCTTGTGCCTTCATTTATTATTTTCAGATTAAATGTATATATATTTTAAGACCAAGTATTTATTTTCACATATTGGCTTATATGCAGAGGTAGTTTCAGAGTAATTGTTCTTTATTTCAGTAACATTTTCTTATTACTTTAACTCTTGTATATTTGAAAGAGTGATACTTTCTACTCCATTACATTTCTATAAAGAATATAAAGTGAAAAGTAAACTTGCTCATGTGTTGTGTTAATTTTAAAAGCCTTAAAAAAGATTTGTCAAGAATTTGGGTGCAAGTATTTGTGTTTTTGAAGCTTTTTGTTATTTTTTATACCATTTACTGAAACAAATGTGTACTTTTTTACTTTGAATACTTAATTTCCATCAGCAAATATGTCAGTACTTTCCCTTAAGCGTCTTCTTTGACCTGTAGAAATCAAGTACTTTGACTATTACTGCTTTTTTTGTGAATATATTTATACACTGTGCATCAGAACCTATATCTTTTCTCTTTTATTTACCCTAAATTATGCTTTTATATATATATTAATTGATTTATTTATTTATTATGGCCTGAGTAGCATTGAAATGACTTGAGAATGTAATTTTGAGTCCAGAAATGGCTGTATTTGCGACTCCTTTAAATCTCCTGTTATTGCCTATAGCTCTTACACAAGGGAAACCCATCAGTTTCTGTATTACTTTAGTATTTTCTCTCTTTCTTCCTCTTTTTGTTATTACTCTGTGAAATGACCCGTGTCTGCTCTCGATCATATCTCACAGACTCCATATTTCAGCTTTATCTCATGTTTCCAGGGCTTTATTAAACTGTACAGGGGTCGTTGCCGTGGTAACCCATTGATGTCCAGCCCTGGCGGCCATTTTGTGATGTTTATTGTATATTATCTCCTCATTGAACTTGATAATTTGAGTTCTATGCATGTTCTATGGAATATTTGAGATACTTTGTTTATTTTATACAGTAGCACATTTAAAATACAGTCAGTGCTGCACAGACTTAGAATAGAATATGCACACAATAATATCATAAGATTCCAAAAATGAAACAATTCTCAAGTGAATGTCCTCCATTATATTTCCATTAGCAGCTCCAGCTCTAGACTATTCTCAAGTGAAAGCCTCCTATAGACATTACATTGAGAACACACTCTCACACCTCTTTTTTCTTTTTTTTTTTGCACTGTTTCCTGCCGATTATGTGGAAAATCCATTAACAACAGTGTGCTGAACATCTTGAGAAAAGCACTTCTGGAAATTGAGCAGCAATTTTCCAGAACACGAGTCTTTTGTGTTGCTTTGTGCAGTTTGTAATGAGCTCCTATAGAAATGTGTCAGAGTGGAGTATGTTTAGTCTCTTTTACTGAGAATAATCCAAGTGTTGTCATTTTGAGTCAGGAGAGACAGACAGAGAGAGACAGAGAGACAGAGAGACAGAGAGGGAGGGAAGGAGAGAGTTCAGCTTCTTCACTTGACCCTACAGTACACTAAAGTATCACTCATTACTATAGTACTCGTATTTCTCGTGTATTTAGAGCACAAACACATGTAAAAGCCACTGTGCACGTGCTGCTCATTAACAGACTGGCCGGCTCCGCCCCCTTTGATCCGGCCCGGGTCCGGAGGCAGTTGCCATGACGACGCGGGGGGAGACGGGACGAGGGGGCGGGGGGCGATTCCGAGGGATGCTGCGGTTTCCACGGAGACGAGGGATGTCCACGCGCACAGATGGCACGAAGGGAACCCTCCGGGAGAGACAGGGACAAGCTCGGGTTTCAGAAATACTGACGAAACACGGAGTCACACAGCGAGAAACTGCACTGTATCTTCTGTATTGTGTATTCTGACACTTTATTCTTGATTTAGAGCCAGTTCTGACGTGTGTGCGGGTCATAGACAGGTTATTTATGGGCTGTAAAAGTGCAGAGGTGGCCAGTGACGAAGTACATTTAATTAAAAGTACACTATGGTTCTACGGAGTGGGGTTCGAACCGCCAACCTTACGATTATAAGACGACCAGCTGTACCATCTGCGCCACTGTCGCCCTCTTATGATCTAATTCTTAATCTTTCCTGGTTTTTCTACTATCATTGTTCCCTTTTCATTTCCCTCTTAATTAAATATATATAGACTAGTTTACAGCCTCCACTCATAATTTCATATTAAAACGTGATGTCATTTCCAGCAGGAGAAAGGCCTAAAACCTCATGTACCGCGCGGCAAATGCATTTTAATGAATTTAATTTTAATATTACCTTGCAGAATAAGATGATTTGCGAGATAACCAGAATAATTAGTTCAGCATATGCGCGCGCGGGCTCGGGTTTATCTCAGCTCATGTTTGTTAATGGAAATATGGAAAAATATGCAAATGCGATGATAATACACAGAGTATTGTCTCTGTGGGCAAAGTGTATTGTAGGAGCTGTTCCAGATATGACCAGCAGAGGGAGCCCCGAGACCGTGTTATCTGCAGAGACAGCTTGGATTGTGCAAGACTGCTCTGGGCACATGTTGAAGTCGTTTTTTTTTTTACTTTTATGCCTTGGTCTTGATGCTTTATTTATTTATTTCTTCTTTTATTATTTAATTTGTTTCATTGTATTTCATTATTTATATTTTGTAAGTCCCATCTTTTCGGCCGATCTTCATGTGTTTTCAGCAGAGACTGAGAGAGAAAGGGGTTAGTTCAGGTCGTGGTGCATTCACTGTCTCACCTGCTCCGGGAGATTTAGAGCCTCGACTGCAGTATTTCTCACTTCTTTGACAAATACTGAAGAACTATGCAAAAAAAAAAAAAAAAAAAAAACAGTAAAAACAGCACATAATCCCTCTGTGCACCGGGAAATGAGAAGTTATTGTTTTTTTGTGACAATTCAAAATGTTACAATAAGAATAAATTATAATAATGGTTTGCATTTGTGCAACACTCTCAATTATGTTTGCAAAAGCAGCTGGAATTTCCAATTTAATAGTTTGGAAAAAGAAGCTGTAATTGTTGCAGAAAGTAACATGGAAATAAGTTATTTATTCTGAAAAAGATTGTTTGCCTCAGATTTGAGTTAGTAGGTAAAAGAAAAATGTCAACACTCCCATTAAACAACAATATACTGCATATAATCATATTTTCCTCTTGCTGGACCCTATACATTTAACATTAAGCGAAAAACAATGGCCAAATCATGGCTATACTTTTACTACTTCCATTCTCATACTGAGTTATTGCATGACATGAATGAGAAATCTGAAGAAAATCCTGCATCTTTTGACGTCCCAATGATCTAAATGTGATTGAAATCCTTTGTCTTTCTCCTCCAATCAGAGCCCTTTCTATTCTACTACAAAGCATGTGTCTATAGCATAACATTTCCAACATTTCCAGCTTTATATGCAGAATAATTGCTTTCCTGTACAGTAGTCTGGCTCTTCAGCGCCGCCCACTCTTTTCTCCATCCTTTTCTATCCTTTTTTCCACTCCAGCACAGGATGTCCTCACATGAACCCAGTCTTTCTCTGCACAGACTCCCCTCCACTCCACAGTCTCCCCCTCCACTCCACAGTCTCCCCCCACATCTTCCCACATGACTTGTCTGGGCTTTTCCATAATTGAATGCCCATAATAGACAATTAAAAACTCACTCCTGGCCATGTGTGGCAATGTCATCTCCAATCGGATCAGTCTAAAGCTTCATTATAATGGTTTTAGATCAACTCCATCCTCAGCTTCCTCACTTTAAAGCATCTAAAGCATCTGTTTGCCTTGTCACATCTCAATTATCATTATTTCTTATATCCTAGACCAGTCTATCATGGTATATTCTATTATAGTTGTGTGTGGAATTCAATGCATTTAAGTCAGGCTATATGTTTTTGTGGTTAAACGCATTTTAGACGTTATTTAGTCTAATTTTGATCTATTATAGACCCTCTTTAGACCATGGTTATACTTTAAATATGTCTAGAGTGTTCATATTCAAAATGCCACCTTTGAAAGTAAAGCTGTTTGTTTGCATTGGAGTTTTAGCTTTTTTTTAAACTCCAAAGTCACCCATTTGACCTTCCAATGAGCTCCTGACTGCTTATAAATACATATATCTTCCATTAAGTGCTCTCCATCTCTTGACTGGGATGATGGACACTCCCATTAAACAACAATATACTGCATATAATCATATTTTTCCTGATCCTATACTCAAAAATGCCTGCGTCCCGTGCGTAAAAGCCAGACAGTCCACTCCTCATCCTCCTCATCCTCATCCCCAGCATCAGCACCAGCAGCAGTGGCACACAGTGTTCCACAGAGGAGTCAAACAAGGACACAGGCGTCTGAGGACTCGTCTACTCCGGATACGACCTTAAAACCCGAGCCAAGCCAAGGAAAGGGAAGGGAAAACAGGGAAAAAGTGGCATTTTTGCTTTTACGCACGGGATTTTCTGTACGTAAAAGAGCTCAAATTCTGTTCCAAATGTGTCATAAATGTTCTTTAGACTCGTGTTTAATGGGAAAGTGTTTAATTGTAGCCCGAGATGCCGCTACAATCGAATCCGAGACACCTTAAAGACACGCTCTCCGTCAGCGGCGTGGCCAATAGCTTCGGGTTGCGTTCAGGGGCCGTCGGAGAAAGGAGGGCTGCAGGTGCACAGGTGTGGCATGAGGCAGGAGGCAGGATCGATTGGGAAAAGTCAATGTAAACAGTGAAGAGGCAAATTATGAATGGATTTGACTGTTTTTGAGTGAGTTTTCTTTCATTTACATGTGTGTTTATGGTTAAATGTATTTTAGACGTCATTTGGTCGTATTATTAAAACACATAATCCTGAGACTTATGATTCTGCAGTGTCATGATTATGTTCTGTCCCAGCCTTTAACATTTGCACAATCTATTTTCATGTAGACAAGGAGCAGGACATAAAATCCCTGTCTGGTTTGTTTATAGTGCACACATTATATTAGGTCCTACAGAAGCCCATGAAGGACAAACCAGCCCTGATTTATGGCCTGTATTACTTTGCATTATAAACCACACACACTTAATGCTTACACACAGATTGAGTGATGCCTTCCAGTGTCACTTGGATACAGTTGTTTCCAGAATACAAAATGTCCTTTAGAAAACACATTAGATTTATAATTATCAGCACTGTGTACTTGTATTGTCCTTGTTGGGATTCAGCAGTAAATGTTTAGTGTGAGGCAATGGAATATGAATATGAGTGTGAGGAAAATAGACCTTGACCAAAGTTTAGGTCAAGAAAGAGTGACCTAATATTTAAGTAAGAGTAATCTAAATGTATAAATTAAATGTATCTCAATATTAACATTTCTGTAATGAGTAGAACCAGAAGACAGAGCCATGTTAGTGCAGTGCTCAGGTCTCTGCTCTGGTCCAGATCCAGACCCAGACCCAGACCTCTGGAGGCTCCAGTCCAGGGGTGGCTAACCCTGATCCTCAAGAGCCACAATCCAGGTTTTAGATGTCTCCCTCTTCCAACACACCTGACTCTAATGATCAGGATCGCTCTCGTGCTTCTGCAGAGGTTGATGATTAGGTGATAATTTGAATCAGGTGTGTTGGAAGAGGGAGACATCTAAAACCTGCTGGAAGATGGAAGGCTAAAAACTCTTGGTAAAATACTCTATAAAACTCTTGGTAAAATAAGTTGCAATTGCAAAATGTATTGCTTTATCGACCATCTCTGCTTTTTAGAAAAGTAGTAAGTAGTAGTAATGTTTCACACTGATAATTTGAATTATGTATAAGGAAAGCAGGATTAAACCAGGGCTAAACTAAGTCTAAACCTTGCATAAATAGGACTAAACCAGGTCTAAGCCAGGAGTATTGGGATAAACACCTATTACCCGACTTATCCCATGCAATCAGATCCTTTTCTCTCATATTTTGCGTGAAAATAGCAAAACCCCACATAACTCCCCACCCAATCGGGAATCACCCCGACACTGCTTTCTCCCACCGCCAGCCCGGTCCGTGAACGCCGCGCGGTTGTGAGATCAGCTGATTTTCTACGCTGCCATTTTGTCCGGTAGAGGCAGCACTTCAGAGGCAGCACCAGCACCAGGAGCCCCCCGTCCGACACCGAGCCCCACCGAGGGACTCCCAGCCCCGACACCGACCCACCGACCCCGCCTGACCCGCCCGACCCGCCGACCACCCCTCCTTTCCCCCGCACAAACCACCCGCGGGACCTCCAGGAAAGAGCGCGGGGGGAGCGGACTGTCTGGCTGAACTTCCCCGGCCTGCGCGCTCCTCTCACGGCCACGGGCTCAACGTTCCCCCGCTGTCCGTCCGGAGCTTCTTTTGAGGCTAGTGCTAACACCCAACCGCCGGGACTTTTTCTGCTTTTCCCCCCGCTTTTGAGCCTCTCCCCCGGCTGGCAACACCTCTCCCTGCTTCTCAACTTCCCAGACAATGCCCTGCGTGGTTTTTAACTACTTTTTACACGAGTTTTCCCCGTTTTTACAGCGTTTTTTGTGAGGCGAACTTGAAGCAGGAACTCAGCCGCGTCCTTTTTGGCAGCTGCACGTTTTTGGATTACCTTTTTCCTCTTGGTTCTTGGATTGATATTTTCTCACTATTGCCCCTTTAACAAAAAGTTAACAAATAGCTATGTTAGATTGCAGCCAAAAAGAAGTGAATTCCAGCATTTCCAAGAATTGCAGTGGGACTCTCCAGGATCACTTCTTCTGCAAGGAGAACATCTGCTCATACAGCTAACAAAAATTGAGTGTTTTTCGCCCTTTTTTGCAGATTGCCCAAATTCCTTCCATGCAAACCTGCCAAATCTGCAGGAATTGTTTGCAGAGGTTTCTTTTCTTTAATCTGTGCCATTTTTCGCCCACTTTGCATTAACTAAACAGGGGGAGGAAGAGGAAGAGGAGGAGAGGAGTCACGTCGGGTTGTGGCTGTGCATATCGATCCCGGGGTCATTATTGGGCTATTTTAGCTGATTGGGAAGAAGAAGGAGAAGAAGAAAGATGTCTGGCCAATCCATCACGGACAGGATCGCGGCTGCCCAGCACAGCATGACCGGCTCTGCCATCAGCAAAGCGGTGTGCAAGGCGACCACGCACGAAGTCAGCGGCCCCAAGAAGAAGCACCTCGACTGTGAGTGCTTTTCCTTCATACATGGTCTTACCTTACATGGTTTTATGTGTCTTTCTCTTGATCTTATTCCATATGACTGCACACATTTGTCTCAGGAGGGGAATGAGAAGGGTTAAAATGGTAAAGGTGGGACAAGTTCAAGGCTGGACATTAGGGAATCATTAGTAGATTTCTGTTTTGTGCAGGTGTCTGAGGCTTGAGACTATTTAAGATTCAAAACAGTTTATTTTCTTGCATTTGATTTTGCATTTTGAGGTGGGAATAGGAAGGGTGACCACCTTGAATGGAAGTCAAAGTGGGCCAAGTTCAGGTGCAAATAATGGCAGAGTTCCATTATGTGCAAGTATCTGACTATTTAAGACGCCAAACATTTGCATTTGAGTCTTAAAAATAGAGCTATTTCTGTTCCTGTGACTCTTGTATTTGTTTAAAGTCATGATGTGGTTGCTTTCCTATAAAGAACAGGTTATTTCGAAACAGTAAGTCAATTAGTTGAAGGACTAAACCAGCAATAAAACAGGACTAGAATTGCATTTCCACCCGACTGGTTTTGACCCTGAGGCAGAGAAATCCAAACCAGGAACATTTAAGAACATGGAGCTTTTGCAGAGAAAGCGACATCAAAGTGCAAGTATACATTATGCAGAAAAGCTCGTCCTGCAATCATCTTTTATGCACTTTTATTGCTAGTGCAGTGTGTATAAGAAAAGGTAGACCTGGTCGAGCACTATACAAGATATAAAAGGCAATATCTGGACCAAAACCAGGTCTATTTGACCCTGCTCCTCAGCTCTATACTTTGTGTTTGTCCTTATAGTATTTACATTTTTATAATTGACTCCCATGCCTGTCTTTGGCCTCACTCTGACCCTGGCTTTTCCACTCTGTGCCACTTTTGGCCCCTGCACCAGACGTTGGACACTTGTTTTTGCTTTGGGAGCCGGCTGCAGGCTTCACAGGTTTGTCATGTGCTTTTTGAATACCTTTGTGGTGAGTGACAGCGACAATGGGCTGCCACTCACAGAGAATGTCTTTGGAGGCAGCAGCAGGAAGACTTTTTATTTCTGCAGTATATACTCATTTATTTTGTGCTTTTGCTGATAATGGAGCTGGTTAATGGGGAAGGCTGTTATTGCAATGTTGAGATTACAAAAGGCTTCTGCAGGAGCTAAACATCACCAATTTTAATGCTTTTAATGCATGTATAGTTTTTCTAAAGACTTGTATCCATTTCATTAAATAGAGAAATGATGCAACATTTGGACATTTAGAAGAAAAATGGACACGAGAGGCTTTTGAGCAAACAATGTAACATTTGCACACAATTCACATTGAATTTTTGAGCAAAACTTGCAACTAAAGGTGTTTTTGACCATATTTCAGTGCAGTTCCAGGGCCTTAAATCATTTAAAAGGCTTCCAAACCTGGATCTGGCCTGTTTTATCCTTAATTCCGTGGATACAGGATGTAAAGTGCACTTTTCCTAAATAACTTGTGTGACTTGCTAAATCACTGATGTTCGTCTTGGCAGATTTACTCTTGGCTTAGTGCATAATAAAAGCGTAAAAGCGGACGATATCTATAGTTGGCAACGATAATGATTTATGCCACGGCGGCACAATAATTACCAAATTATCTTTACTGCATCATCGCGAAATCTTGCACCTAAGGAGATTTCAAACTTTTATTTCTGCAAGCTCAGCCTTAGCAAAACTCACTGTGCAAAAGTGCAGTTTTTGACGTGGTTTATCCTCCTTTACTTACATTTTAGCCTCATTTTGTTATCTTGTTTCTATAGAATTAGCTGAAAACCCCCTGAATTTCTCAATAATAAATAATAAAAAAAAGCTCTAAAAAGCAGGGGCTAGACCAAGACTTTACTTAATGTTCACCTTTTAGCCTGGTTTTAGTCCTGATTTTGTCTTTTTCTCTCAATAATTTAGTCCAACATTGCCATAATACAGTTATTGAATATTAGGCTATTGAGTTAAAAATGCAGGTGCCATAATAAACCAGTTTTTGGGATACAACCTTCCTGTAATCTTAACTTTGCGGCTTTACAGTACGCACTGAAGCCCTAAAATGTCTTTGGATTTGAATGCATTAAAAAAGCTGCTGCATTACAATAAGCCTCTGAATACACAGGCTTTTAGTGGGAATGTAGTGTAAAAATCCTGTCAATTAGCCAGCTGCACCATTAAAGCTCGTGTTTGGTCTTTGTGCTGCTGCAAAGTCATTAAAACCGTCAATAATTATTCATAGACGAGAGTATTTTTAGCGGCGTCTCTTTATGAAGCAGATAAATAAATAAATGAGAGGGCGCAGTTACACAACAAGTTCCTGTTGCACCGAGAAAGAAAGTGAGCTTTGGTGAAGAGAGGGACTGGGCCGGGACTGGGCCAGGACTAAAGCAGAACTAAATGAGAAATAAACTAGAACTGAACCAGGTCTAAGCCAAGACTAAAACAGAACTAAACCAGCTATAAACCAGGATTATAAACTCTAAAGTAAGCCTAAACCAGAACTAAACAAGGGCTAAGCCAAGACTATTATAAACCAGGACTAAACCAGGACTTAGCTAGCTATAAACCTGGACAAAACCATGGAACTTAACTAGGTCAAAATTAGGACTAAACCCAGACTAAACCAGCTATATACCAGGACTAAACCAGGACTATAAACAGAGACTATAAACTGTAAGCTATAATCTAAGAATGAACTCGGACAAAACCAGGACTAAACAAGGACTAAACCAGGACTCAAGTTTGAGACAGAGACATTATGTACATTTGAGAGTCATTTAGATCCTGTTTTTGGAGAATGCTGAATTGAGCAGTGAGACTTCCAGCTGTAGTACCTGTGTGTAGTACCTCTGTGTACTATCTCTGTGTAATATCTCTGTAGTTTCTCTGTTGCCGGTGGCTGTGGTCTCAGTTGGTTGTTCTTGTAATGATTCCTGATTAACCCTTGGGTGCCTGAGCCCACAGGTGTTTGTTTGAGTCAGAGAGAAGCTCCTGGGACCAGATGAAAGCTCAGGATCCATGAATCAAGCAAACAACAGCTTCCCCTAAACCGGATTAACGCACATTTCTGGAACAATGCAGATTTTTATGCATGTTTAATCTGGGCTTTAGCTCCAAGTTTACATCCCAGGGGTAAATCAGGTCGAAATGAGGATACATTTAGACTTTTGGCCTTAACTTTCACCTGGAAATGAATACATTGCCCAATCATCACAATATAGTGTTTGATTATTGCACTTATTCAAAGTTTCTTCTTGGAATTTAATAGGAAATTGCAAATTCAAGGGCTCAAAATGCATTTTTCCTCACATTTTTGCATAAAAAGTTCTGTTTCGGTCACAGAAATGTTAAAAATCTTTCCTGGAACCTCCTGAAAACTAAACAGATGCTTTATAATTAGATGCATTTGAGTCATTTGCAGGAATATTTGTTTGTGCTTTCATCTGGTCCCAGTATTCCTTTACTCAATAAATGAAATATTCTCTGAAATATTTCCAATTTGCTTATCAGAAAAACCATCAATTCTGTCCATTTTCACCCTTAAAATGCCTTGTATCGATATGAAAACATGCACTGACAGAAAACTTGCAATGCATTTCTTTCTCATATTGTTCTCAGTCGTCTACAACCACAGTCTCAGCTCGATATCTCCAGTTTTACTTTTTTCCCTATTCCTGGGCAGTGTCTGTGAGGCTCCGCCCACTCCTCCTCCTCCTCCTCCGTCCTGACGTCCAGCAGTAAAGTCCAGTATTGTCCAGGCTCCTTTTGTGAACTTGGCCTGGACCTTTTGCAGCCAATTCACTTTAGAGCGGCCGGCCTAAATCATTGGACCGTATTGATTTTTCTCCTTCCTTTCCTCTCCTTTTTTTTTTTTTTTTTGGTGAGAGCAGCAAACCCGAGCTCTGGAGGCGGAGCGGTCACTCAGAGGTGCACCGCCATCACTGCCCGGTCACTGCTGATCGTTTTGCCGTTACAGAAACAGCCGTCTGTGCAGACAAAAGTGTTACAATGGAACTATGGAGATGGGAGAGGTTTGAGGATGAGATCTGGGGGTTTTGAGGGAGTTAATATGGATAGTTTTAGTTGTTTTTAGTAGAAGATTAGCATTGACCATAGCAAATATTCACAGGTTTGGCACAAACTACTTGGAAAAATCTCTCTATGAAGCTTCCCTAAGGCTCATGAGATTATTATTATATGCATTTTCTTTTTGCTTTGAGCATGCGTTTGAGCATGGGCATTACATAAAAGACAACATCAGGAGCAAAACAAGACACAAATGGAAATAAATTAGAAGACTTAGAACTAGAATTGAGTTTTTTGATGTGGCGGGAGTTCCTTGGATTGTTTTTTCTTTTCTTTCTTGACTTTCTCTTCCCCAAATACTTCCTCAAGGCACTAAACTTTTAAGAATGGTTGTAGTAAAGTATGAACTGAGACTGACAGAGTGAACAGTCCTGCATTGACTTGTGGGAAACTTCATTGAGTGCTGGTTAATTCTAATCACATTCTCTTTTCTGCACATGTTGATGCTCCATTGACTTTTTGTCTTCTCGTATTGTTTAGTCTTTGGTGAGAAAGTGTTACTTCAGCACCAGCTTTTCATACTAATACAACACAAATGAAAGAGAAATGAAGTACATGCATGTGCAATATGTGCAATATGTGATTCATTACTTTGGGCTAATGCCACTTCATATCGACATAATGGAGAAAAATGAGCTGCTTGTGATTGTGTGGAAAGTTCTGCTTCTGTTTGATGGATCGTGGAGTTCTGTGCTTTTGGAGAATACTGTGGTTTTAGCTGTAGTAATTCCACAATAAGAAAAAAACGGTCCAAATGAGCCAGATATAAGCCAGATATAAAGTAGATATGAATATGGGCTAAACCAGGGCTAAACCAGGGCTAAACCAGGGCTAAACCAGGGCTAAACCAGGGCTAAACCAGGGCTAAACCA
>JAADKR020393570.1:0-13281 GCA_011763505.2 Lythrypnus dalli | reverse complement strand
TCATAATGGGCGCGATAGCGCCCCCTACAGGATACAGAAAATCTTTAATTTGGAGAGGATTGAGTGTGTGTTTATAAACAAGGGATTAATACCCTTCAGTATAACAAGTAAGTAGTGGGCGCGTTAGCGCCCTCATCAGGTGCATGTAGACAGTGGTCGTGGAGATGATATATGTATATATTTTACTCAGTTATAAAAAAATAACTGAGTAAAACAACTTTTTAGGAGAGAGGCAAAAATGCAACTTGCGTTAGCGCCCTCTGTAGGGTTGCAGAGGGGAGGCCGAAGGCACGGCCCGCGAGGGCCGTTCGATGCCGCTTGCGGCTTTAATTTGTTTTGTTTTTAGATATGTTTTTAAACATATACTGGCATAAAATGTACACCGTGTGACAAGTGGAGCCAAGAGTGGCATATTTTGCACATTTCTGACAAGTTGTGCAACTGTGGTCAGTGTTTGGGAGGTAGGTGCTCATGCATAGCCGGTAAAGGGCTGTAACTTACCAGAGACGCTGTCAAAGGTCAACACGTTGTTCATGAGAGAAGTGGAGAGGATAATCTCGTCGTAAACTGGCACGCTCCCTCCGACCAGACCTGTGTTTCCCCCTTGAGGGTTCACAGCAAGGTTACGGCTATTGCAGTACCTGAGATAGTAAAAATACTGCTATGAGCGCACGTGCATAGATTTTACCACAGGCTTCAAATGTGTCAATGATTACCTAAGTATTTGTGAAACTTCAGCTGTGGTTTGAGGTCTCAGTAACACTTCACTGGAACCTAAGAAATACTTGACATTAGACAGTTTGGTCTTTTAAAATTTACTTTTACCTACTCTAAACTAAAATAAACAATCTTCACAATAATAGGCTTATTACAGCACTGATCATATGAGTGTCCAGAGATTTAAATGGCAAAATTGTAGTTTCAAGGGCCATTTTCTGAAAATGTATTTTTCCCACATTGTGACGACAATATCTGCACCTTAGTGGCTCCTACAGATTTCAAACTTTCCGGTCTTGGACTTGACAATATTTTTGAGGGAATTTGTAATACACAATAACTGGACTGATTTATTGAGTGTTGAATTTAGAAAAAAATGAATAAATACAAAATAAAAAAGAGGCAATTTTGTAATTTTTTTTAAACATTTTTAAGACTTTTCCTACTAATAAAACTAAACAAGATGTCCAAAACCCCCTGAAAAGGTCTTTGTAACAAACATCGATCCATTCATCAGATTTTATCGCCAAAAATATTGAACATTTTGGGTGTTTTTAGGATTAAAGTGCCTTATACAAAAACATAAAAAACAGATAACCCATTGTCAGTAATCTACAGCAAAAGTTTCTAATTGACAGCTCTACATTTAAAACTGTTTCTATTGACTTGCAGTGTCTTGCCTTCAATGTACTTGACTGCAAGAGAAAATGCACAAGGGTAAAAGCAAGAAAGGGGGGGCAGGAACTTCAAGTGGACAAATCATACATATGAGGTTTAAAAACATTCCTTTGGTGCCTGAGTATTGAAAATTGAAAACATGAACTGCTCAAATATGAAGAAAGTACAGTGTTCCTCTTATTACACAACATAACCAGAAAATACATATTGGAGCTTCAACAGTAGAAGAAGAAACCAGGAAAACCTAACCAACATGAAGAGGATTACTCAAAACTCAAAACTGAAGTGAAATACTATTCCAGGTATATTTTTGTAAACCCACTTTTACCCTTGTTTTTGCAATTGATGTTTTAATACACTTACAAGCAATATTACACTGGTGAAACATCTGGACTACAGCTACTTGGCATTTTCACTACTAAAACCACATCATCATATTTACCTTTAAGGGATTTGAGCCAGTCCATATTGTTGGACTCCAACAGGTCTGGATCTGTGATGGTTCTGCCTGGAAGAATACTCTGGAAATAGTCCACATCCTTTTTGGTCACCCTGGAGAAAGGCAGTCTCTCTGGGGGATCGGATTTGGACTTTTCTGCATTTTCTGTTGTCAGTGTTCGAGGGCTGATTCCGGACTGGGACAAATTGAATGCTGCCAAGTTATAGTCAGGGGCTGCAAATCGACACACATTGGCGTGTCTTAAAATAGACTTCAGTCTGAAAGCTCTGTGGAGAATCCCGGCCATGCTTGCTTTATATATATATATATCTGGAAAAAAGTAAAAAAAAAAAGAAAAAGAATTATTTAGTTTGTCAGTCATGTACGTTTGGGTAATCCTGGATCTTCTTCAACTCAAAATCGCAAATCATCTGCTTACTTTCACTTGTTTTTCATACACATTACACTATTTTATGTTTTAAACTATATATTCAAACAAGGTGGGTTCTTTGGTCAGACTGGGGACAAGGTGGTGGAGCAGAGGACACGGTCTAAGATCATGGCAATTCTACTCAATCAGAACCAATCCTTGAACTCAGTCTTCTCCCACCAGAGAAGCTCCATGAGCTCCAGATTTCACTCACTGAGGTGCTCCACTGAGAGACTGAGGAACTCGGTTGTCCCTCATGCTAGACTAAAAGTGTTACTTTTGGCACAATTATGGCACAATTAATGCAAAAAAAATGTAATGCACGGACACCCTACATAGTCAATCTTAAGGTGTAGAAAAGAAATTCAAAAAGCCAGAGTAAAGTATAACATGAGACCCTATATAGGTTAAATGTTTACTGTTAGCATGGGAAGCTTGTGGTGAAGTGGTAAATCACTTTCACCAATAAAAAACGCATCCTTTGAATCGTCTACGTTCTAAATATGCAAATACCATATAAACGAGACGACCATCAAATCTTTATCACACATGCTAATAATTTCACACGTGTGCTAAATAACTATCTAGTCAAAAACATACCTGTGTCCGTGAATAAGATCGTTTTCGTGCAAAAATATTTCCATACGTAACAAAATGCTTACCAAAATGCGTCACTTTAGAATGCACATGGAAGGGCTTGGAAATTACATCATAGTTATATAGAAAACAAAGTCAAAGTCACTCCACTGTTTACAACCGACAGGGCAGGCAAATCTGTATACAGGAAGTCAGAGGGACATTCCGACCAATCAGAGTCTCTCTTTTGGACCAATCCCTTTTGGAACCAATCACGTCAGCGCTTTGTATCACGTAGCAGCCAATGACGACGTCCGACGTCAAGTTGTACGTAAACGACATAGTTCTAAATTATAACAGCACGTTACTTGGCAAACATTCACAGATTTTTATAATAGCTTCAGGACATTCTCTCAAATACATTGTCGGAGAAACAAAAGCCAATTAAGATTATGGACCTTTGCACTGCATTATTCATTTTCACTTGAAAAGCTACCCCTCCCCCAGCGGTAGATTATTGCATTTTTATTTCTTTTTCATTCCACTTTCCCCCCACCTTACCCATCCACCTTTATTTCCTACTTTATCTTTCCTAGAAAAGTTTATAAAATGCGTAATTGCACTGGCTCATGTGAGCATGTTGTTTATAATACTACTTGTTGTGTATATGATGCCAATTGTTTAATTGATAACATAATACTAATATTTACTGTATATTTCCCGATGCAACTTACTTAATAGAATTGGAAGGTTGCAATAATATAACCTACTTCACAAAAAAAAGACAAGAAACAAAGAAATGGAAATTGCAATACTTTGTTAATCTATGCATGCTATTTGGCAAATACCGTATGCATTATTATTCATATATGATATTGTATGAATATTCTGAAGTTGTTTTCAATATTTATAAGAAGTGTGTCTCAGGTGTAAAACAAGAAATGATCACTCCATGATTGGTTTTTTACAATGTTAAGTTGTTGTTTTTGAATAAAGTACATAATTCACCAACATAGAGTAGCCAAGAATATTTACTAAAGAGGAACACTCCTTTAAATGATACATTTTAAATAAAATGCTGAAATCTTTTATCCACAAAATGCTCAAAAATGTAAAATGTAAAAAAAAAGAAAATCTTGCAACATCAGCATGCACTCATGTAGAAGTAAAAATATTTGATACATTTACGAGGAAACATTTAAATGTACTAGGAATAAAAGAAAGTTTTGAACCAGAGACGCTAAAATATGTACTTTTATTTTTCAAGTACAGGTCATGCATGCAACAATGATCGGTTCATCACAGCAGCGATGGACAAACTTTCTCTCACTGCGGATTTAAAGATGCAAACTTGTACTTTGAAGACTTCGAGCTGATTTCCAAAATGTGAATTCGGGCACTGGCCAAACAGTGACGTTATTGATGAAGAAATAATAAATACTTCATTCAATAGCAAATTCTGAAGTCACAGAACAGTAGACATATTTAATTTTACAACAAATAGCATTGAAACAAGATCTGGAAAATGTTAAGAATCATGCTTTTTAACTCAACACCGCAACACTGTAATAACTTAACACCAAAGCCAAAACATTACAGTTCTATTTCAGAAAGTAACTCCAAATCTCATTGTTCAAAACCTCGCAAAAATCTGTTCACCTCTGCATGTGAAGCTGCCGTTCTTAATTACTTTGAACAAATTTAAGACGGAAAGTATGCCTTTTAAAGGCACTATCTAAAAAAAATCCAAAATCAGATGTTGATAATAGTTCAGGACTAAAGCACTCTTTTATTTTTGAAAGTGAAGTCCAGTCAACGAACAACTACTGTAGTGATTGTGTCAACACTTTCAGCTGCATAGAAGAAACTTTGTGGCAGTTTTTGTTTCATGTAGATATGCTTAGTAATTGACCTTCCACAAAACCCCGCCCTCAAACCATCATCATCCAATCATTCAATACATCGAAACAAACACCCACGAGATGGACAACCCACATTGTCCAGAGCTGTCGCCATGCAAAGTGATAGGATTAATTTTCCAACACCGAAAAAACCGAAGAGTGGTGCTTTCCAGCATATTAGCTGATATTACCATATCATCAGCCGAGTTTACCATCGCTTCTGTCATTTGCACCAAGTTGCATGTGCTGTTGTTGTCAGACTTCATCACAATAAAGCTGTTTGGCTAAGTTTAAACCTAAGTGGAAGGGTTTAGTTGATGTTAGCAGAACCTTGATATTTCATCACCAGCCATGATTTGGATGAGCAACTGATCAAGAGTTTAAAGGTGACATATGCACTGGACCCTAAAAGTAGCCTTAAATCAGTATTTTGGTTCCTGAGCATTTTACGTTTATAATGTGAATCAATGTCAATTCAAGATTGAACTTCGCTCAATGCAGTGCATGCAGTAAAGTTGGTGAAGACTTAGTGTGGAGCACCTTCTGTTGGCAGCCGTGGGAATTACGCATCTTAAAATAAACCTTTCACTTTTGATTTACGTGTTTGTTTGTGGCTTCAGCATGGCCTGATGAGCTCACTTCGAGTGCAGCATGGCTCAGAAGATGATTTTATGTTGGCTATAGACATTGAAAACAGTTTCAGGTTGGTAAAAAAAATGTAATCAGGTACAAAAAAAAGAGTTGAATTATGGAAGAGATATTAAACAGGATTAACCCACGGAATTGTGAATCAAGTGAAATACTACTCAAGATATGTTTGTGGCAAGGGAACAATGCTATAACATGGCTTAAAGCTCCAAAATGTCAATTTTGCATGAAATGTCCCCTTTCGAGCAAGGACATTGACGTGCATCTGTCCGATATGTTCAAGAAGCTTGAAGGAGCTAGCAATAGGAACTTTTGTGAAAGGTCAATTACAGATATTAATCATACATTTTCCAGTAACTTTGGCATGTCTCTGCTTTAATTTTAGATTATTGACATTTTTCAGGAGCATAACTTTTCCCCCGTTTCAGATGCAATTTTGAAGACTTTTCACCTTTTTCATACTTTTGAACTAATTGCTATGGCATCACTCGAAACTCAAATAAAGGTCCTTGGGCATGTTGAACTAACTCTATTCACACATGGTGCATTCCAGGTTCTAGTTGACGGACCACATAGTCCCGAGTTGATTGTAACCAACAGAGAAGCGGTCGTTCCCCTGTGATGCAGCGTTCAGATGCCGCATTTTATCCACTTGTTTTCCAGTTCGTCTCCCTTCAGTTGGGGCTCAGGCTGTCCGTGCTGAGCTGCTGCTGGTCATACTCTGATATCAGCTTCTTGATATGGGCCAGTTTGTTGTGCAGGTACCCGCAACGGATTTTGTCCTGGCTGTAGTTGGGGTTGGACTAAAAAAAAGAAAAGACGTTTTTTTTTCATTACAACGTTGATATTCTGAACTGTTTGAACCAAGGCAATTTTATAATATTCTCTCCCAAGACCCACATTCCACTGTTAATGTTTCTGGGACACACTTTTGTCATGCTTGTTTTATGTGACCATGGTTATTAATGATATTCATGCATTTATACAGCAGAAAAACATGAAAACCAAAATGTGGCCTGGCTCAGTAAGATTTGGTTTTCAGGGGGATTTACTTAGAATCAGGCTTTTGTTTTTAAGTAAAGATTTTATCTTCATTCACCTTATTTTAAAAGTAGGGTTGTAGGATTTGTGTTTAATTCATATACACTGCTGTGGAACAGTGTTCAAACATTTAGGTAAATATGTTCAAATCAAGCATTGATTTTACTCATAACATGCGATGTTGATTTATTTCCAATTAAAAACCTTTTACATGATGTAAAAGCCGTTTGAGTTAACTTTTAATTCCAAAATGTAAAGGCATTTACACACAGAAAAAAAATAATTTAAAAAATCTCAAAAAGACATCTTCTGCTGTAAACTGTGGGCAATTTTCCCTCCTTTCTCTAATAAGTTTGCAGCTTTTAGGCCGATTTAAGTGGCCTTTGGGCTGGAAAAAGCCTTCCATTGGGAAGTCTATATTTCCAAAATACAGGTGCACTATGGATTTTATTAAATGAAACAAAAAACCCTTGATATTGAATTGAATTGAAACATACACTATATTTAAAGGTACGCTACGGATGTTTTAGACAAAGCAAAAACAACAACAAAAAAAGCCAAAAAAACAAAACAAAAATTATATTAATGTGTATTTGACCCTTTAATGACCCAGGGGCTATGGGTGGTTAGTATGACACCTTTACTTTCCATCACAATGGTCTCTATGATTTGATTTCAAAGGTTTCTGGTTTCCCCATTGAGAGGGTACGACACCAGAGAAGACCCTGGAGCATCATAAAGGCCACTGTGATGGAAAGACGCCATGATAAACATCCATAGCCACTGGATCATTAAAAGATCAAATAAGTAGGGGTGTAATGGTTCAGCAATCTCACGGTTCAGTTCACGGTGCATACTTGTATATGCAGGGTTCCTGCACACCTTTATACTTTTACGTGTTGGAAACAAAGTTTTTGACTGTGATTGGACAGGGACATTTGTAGAGACCTTTA
Organism: Lythrypnus dalli; assembly: GCA_011763505.2. Lineage (NCBI taxonomy): Eukaryota > Metazoa > Chordata > Actinopteri > Gobiiformes > Gobiidae > Lythrypnus > Lythrypnus dalli. The sequence goes on along the minus strand of JAADKR020393570.1, from coordinate 5,898 downwards.
ACAATGCACTCTGCACTGGATCTATCGCCAATACACTCACCGCGGCTGCTCGTCTTCCGAAAAACCAAAGGCAAGGAAGATTTATATGTTTTTTGGAAGAGCATCTGCAGCCTTCTGTTTAGCATAAGTGACGTTGACACACATGCATTGTTTGGACATGTATAATACACGCAGCGGAGCTCATTAAATAGAAAATACATTCTAAAATTTGTACCGTGACTTTGCTACAATGCATATAGTGAGATTTTTGCACCGTCACACGGTGCATCGTTACACCCCAACAAATAAGCACTAGGCCAAAATGGTCCATCGTGTACCTTTAATACTAGTAGGAGTAGCAGTAGTAGTAGTAGTAGTAATACATTGTAATGCCATAAAATGATGCATCTATTCTTCTTAAGAAAATTGTATTTGCTCTCATTATGCAGTTTACACTAACCCATGTAAAGTTGTGATTTTAGTGTATTTTTATGCCTGTAAAAGCACATGCTACATCCTTCGTTTTAACCAAAAGCTCTGAAGACAATCTCTTCAGAATGACATAAACACAATCTATTCAGTTTGAAAAAATGCTCACCTTTTTAATCTTGCAATACTCTTGGACGATTTGATTATGAACAGTCTGCAAAAAAATGACCAATAGGTAAAGTTCCAATATACATAAATACAAAGTGACATTAGGAGCATGTCTGACCTTGTACTTCTGTGAGTCGTGCTGCAGCTGTTTGAGTTGAGAGTCCAGCTCCATAAATTGCCGGGTCACACAATCGATGCGGGCGTGCAGGTCTCGGTACTCGCTGTACTCCCTGTTGAAGTCCAGCTTGTAGCACTGCCTCTGCTGGGACGTGATGATGCTAGTGTACTTCCTAAAATGACAGTAACACAAAGGAAATGAATTAGGAGTGCTGTTTTACGATACTTATTTGATCATAATCTGAAGCAGAACGATAATACACCAAAGTGGTTTAATAATAAGTTAATAATTAATTAAGACTGCAATGACAGTGTTTCTGAGAAACCGTACTGAACAATAAAATATGTTGTTCCCATGGAGCTTAATTATCAAACATGTTCTGAAATGCATGTGTAGTAGTTTATGTTTTAGTCTTCGCTAAGCCTAAAGCTTATACTCAGAGATGAATTGCTGCTCAAAAAATATTATTATTTTGGTTGTAACTTAAATAAAACATATTCAATCTAATATTTATAACATAAAACAAAAGGTTTCTTTACAAAAAAAGCTGAATATGTTGTAAAAACAAGTGCCTTGCAACTGAACTCGAGACACTTAGGAAATGCCAAAAACAACCAGGGTACCCTATGAGAGAAGGAGCTTTGCAAAGTTAGTGTTATAAATTATTTTTCTCGATTATAGCATCCTTGAAATCATTGGGTGTTTTGATCATAATAGTAACTGAATTAAGATCAATTGTATAGCCATACCTTTGAAAGTGTAATTTTTATTTGAAAACATAAATTGCTAATTGCAATGAAATGTTTTGTAAAATGGTATATCTCACATCATACCCTACGATCAATAGTGATGTCTTAAGAGAAGGACCACCCAAAATTTTGGACAATGTTGGTAAATAATGAATGACGTAATATTTGTTTGTGTAGGTCTCGGTCTTGCAGTAGTCTTCCACTGAAAATATGTAGATACATACAGATGGCAAGTTTGACCCCTCTACTGTTTTGAAAGTTGCAGTAACAGATGTAGTAAAAATTGGCTCATTGCTCACTGAGCTAACCTGCAGTTGTTGGCGTCCACACTTTAGCTTGAACCCATTACAATATACTTATTTTCTCAAGATTCTGTAGTGAACAGAGAATTCCTAGTAGATGGTCACTTACTACATGTTAAGAGCTTGATGCTAGGTTAAATACTTCAGCTTGAGAGACGACTGCGTTTCAAAAGATTGGAAAGTTTGTCTTTTGTGGTAATCTTAAAAGGAAATGAACAGAAACAGGAAGTACTGGTGGCAAAACTGGTGTAGTAACATTGAGCAACAAACCAATTATGATTTTACATTTTAAGACTGAACTCACACATACCCAGAAGCTACACTTTAGACAAAAGACTGAAATGTGAACTGCTAACAACAGCAAGAACTGGCATTTGGACAGTTTACTTACGATAAATAGTCCATTGCATCATATGCCTGGAGTATGTTAGAGTCTAGCAGTTTTTCACAAGAATCTGAATGGACAGAATAAGATTATTTAAATGTACTTAAAGAATAAAACATGTAACGGACACTTTATGCTACGAAGTGGAAACTTGCCTGTGTAATCTTGAGAAATTTGGTTTGGGTCGTCTTCCACCTGGGCCGTTCCTTCTCCGTGTTTGTCCTTAAGGAAAATATAATATACATGAAATGAATTAAAACCAATAAAATAAATAAATAATAATAGTTGCAGCGCTGTCATCCAAATACCCAAAATTATGGAAAAAGATTATTACCAGTGTGGTAAGTGTGTTTTAACTTTTTTTTAGTTTTTGCTGCCCGGGAGGGTCTAGAACGGGGGTCGGCAACCCGCGGCTCTAGAGTTGCATGCGGCTCTTTCAGACATAAGCTGCGGCTCCCAGTGGTTTGGAAAATAATTGCATGTTTTTCTTTTTTTCTCACGCTCACCGCGCGCCTGTAACTGCGAATACACGGGCACGTCTGAGCACAAACGGACAGCTGGCTCTTCGGCCGCTGGAAATATAATAAATAATATTAATAATTATTATTATTAATAATAAATATTAATACAGAAATAGACGCTCGGACAGAGAGGCGCACCCGCAAACGCGCAGCAGTGGAATGAGAAAAGAAAGAGGCTCCGCGAGTGCGAGTTACGGAGCAGCGCGGAGTGTGCTGCAATTTTGCCGACGAGCTCGAAAATGATGCGTAAAGTACCAGGTCTGCAATGCTGTAGCCAATAAAACACATGCACAGGGCAGACAGAGCAGGTCAGTGAAGGTCCACCCCAAAGTCTCCAGGCTCAGACCAAGACAATGTCAGAGAGGTGAGTCCTGCTATGAAATGTTAAGAGCTGTTGCTTTTAAAACTCGCAACCCCAGACTCACAATATTATAGTAATACAAATTGTAATAAGATACAGTAAGCCTCAAGTACAACGTTTCTAGCACTTCCCCAACTAAAAGAAAATCAAACATTAAATATATGGAATATTAAACAACTAATTTCACTCTACATCACTCTGAACACTTTACATTTTAATTAAAACTCTCGTCCTGAGGTCGACCTGATTTTATGCTGGTTCAGACCAGTTTACTTGTCCATTATGGGACTTATTGCACTTCTTCTAATTGAAATGTATTGCTCTAACTGTTAAACAATAACCTCCTGATTTTACTAACCTTATTTTCACTAAGAACTTATTTTATGCTATTATCATTTGGTTTACTATGTTTTTTAAGTACATTGTCAGTTAAATAAAAGGGGAAAATGTACCCTTTGACCCGCAATAGTGGCATTAAATTTAACCGTGAGGGCATTAAAAATGTACTAAAAAGGTTTTATATTCCACTTGGACATACCTATCTGATTATTTCTAACATTTTTAATTTTATCAAAAAAAATCACTTTTGGCCTGATTCTCTGACCAAACAAAGGTCTGAGCCCCTCCTGCAGTCCCAGGTGCCCCTCTGGGGTGGTCCACCCCAACATTGGGAATCACTGCTAAGGGCTACATTAAAGACTGTTAATCACCAGAATAAGGGAAAAATCAAGCCTCAAATACTGATTTTTGACAATGCATAAGGAAAATAGTTTTTAGAATTTTAAATGCATCAGAATGCAGGAAATCACAACTGAATTCTTGAACATGTCCAGGGGGAGGACCCCTAAACCCCCATACTATTTATAGTCTCTGCCCTACATCAAAAGCATAACTTTGCCCCTTAACTTGAATACTTGAGCAAAAACATTAACTTAGAGGGGCAGTCTGTTCACAAAATTCACGGGCCGAAAAAAAGTCCCACTCCGGCTCTGATGTTATTTATGAAGAGGATAAATATACATTATATGATATCTTCATTCAAGAAGTCAAAAATAATTTGCGACACCAGGTCAAATTGGCTCTTTGAGTCATTTGGGTTGCCGACCCCTGGTCTCGAGGATCTCCGTTCAATTTGCCCAAAACGGGCCGGACCAATCAAACCGCGAAGAGGAGAGCCGGAAGTCAGAGGGTGGGCTAAAATATTTCATGATGTCAGAGGAGCGACACTTTCAGCAGTAAACACACTATCATGGCTTCCGGGAACGAGGTTGCTCTTTGGGCAAAAGATGTTTTAAGAATGTGCCAACACACCCTTGTGCCAACCCTTAAATTCTTCTTACAGAAATGACAACAATCACTGAGCTCCATTTTGCGTTACCAATCTTTGTTAGCCACTTTTAGCATTCTACGGAGCTCAATTTCTTTCCCGGCGTAATGTAATGTAATGTAATCCTTTTCATTGCGTTGATTCGTCGTAGCGCTATCCAATAGCATAGCCAGGCTATGTTTTCACAGAATTCATTCACAAATTCATACTTTTGTCACAGATTTTTTTTTTTTTTTTTTATTTAGCCCTAATCCCGTAAAATTGCTAGTTACCTTATCTTTGTGTTTATGCTTGCTTTTCCTCCTCGCCACTTTGGGCCTGTTCTGATTAGGCACTGCAAGTGGTGACGGCAGCTGATCAAGGTTTGTCTCTTTGTCATTTTCGGGCTCTCCTCTTGTGTCTTGCTGACATCCTCTTGCCGGCTCTAGCCTTTTGACCGTCTGCGCCTCGGACAAAGACGCAAAGAGTTTCCTGGGGTCTAGCTGGTCCTTCTGCTCGGTCAGCCTGGTAGAGCGGGCCCTTTCTGATGGCCAAGATCTGGATGTGTCCACTTTTGCTGATAGGCGGGATATCCTGGGCCGCTTGGTGACCAAGGGGTCGGTGTACTCCTCATGCAGGGAGTGTTTGGGGCGGTGCGCTGGAGAGGAGTTAGGAGTGTCTCGTAACGGACTGACCTGGGCCTCGGGTACAGAGAGGAGGTTCTGCTGTGGCTGAAAAAGTCTCCTGTATGCACCAAAGAAGAGATTATTAGATTCAAATCAACTGGAAAAGTGCAGCCATGTTTTTCTACAGGGTTTGCAAGAATAGCATTAAGTTCAATTTAATGCTTTTCAATGCTATTATGAAGCCAACAATTATTTAATTTCAGGCAACAAGCAACTTTTAAACAAAAACATGAGCCACGAGTTTTGGGAAACAGGAAAAATAGTCAAGTAGTGCCATAATTTTCTAAGATATTAAGATTTAGTGCCAATTAGATTCCAAATTGATACTTTTAATGAAATTTAAACCCTGGTCTAATCATTACTTAGTTTGGTGTGATAATACATTTGGTCCATAACACTGTTTGTGATATAAACAAGAAATGCTTTTACTTCAATACAGAATCTTTGCCCTAGAGAATGAAAAAGGACTACATGACACGCTGGAATCCAGTGGCAAGAAATCCACATCTACTTCAAACAGTAACGGTGCAACAAACAACCTAATACTTAAAGATACAGAAAACAAAAAAATCAGTTAAATATATCACATATGAGACGAACACAGTGATATTTGAGAAGTGAAACAAAGTTTATAGGATTTACAGAAAATGTACAATAATTGTTGAAACAAAATTAGCGAGGGGCATAAATGTAGGCACTGTTGTCATTTTATTGATTTCAAAATTGGTTTGGTCAGCTCATTGACTCTTGACCTTCATACACAAGTGAATCTAATCATTAGAAAGGGTATCTAAGGCCAATTTCAGGCTTTTTCCTCCTTCTTTGAAGAGTAGCGACATGGAACTGTCAAATGACCTGAAAACAAAGATTGTTCAACATCATTGATTAGGGGAA
>JAADKR020393310.1:0-13306 GCA_011763505.2 Lythrypnus dalli | reverse complement strand
AATGAATCCATAATGTATGACATTTTAGTTTTTTTAACTGCATTACAGAAAATAAAGAACTTTATCACAATATTCTAATTTACTGAGACAGTCCTGTATTTGACCATATTTTTCTCATCATGGACACAGCTATAGCTCTGTTTAGAATCCATTTGACCCATTTTTAAAGGATTTTGGGGTTTGTTTATCTTCTTAAGCAGAATCTTAACTGACTATGTGGTAGCATTTAGCTCATAGGATACTTTTCTGGGATAATTTTTATATAAAGTATAATCTAATAGGTCTGAATATTCATAAATGATTTCTCATGAGCTTTTAATATCTCTTATATGTGGTCGATGGTCGACAGCAGCTGAGAACATCCGGTTTGTTCATTATTTGCGATGTTTTGAACCTTAGCGGGTGAGCCATCTTGCTAACTGTACGCACACGTCTGGATCGAATGACACTATGACAATATGCATTTTTCAACTTTTCCACGTTCAGTGAACAGGCTCTGGGTTGCCCCACTACTCTGTAATGATATATAGATGACAAGCTTTCCCCTTCCCTGCCTATGTCATCAGTGATGTCATATGAAGGCATGAAGTGAAGACGCTAGCTTTCACAAACGTAAAATATTAATTATTTAACACGTCACCCTGTTGTGAGTTTGAGCCAGAATAAGAGGAATAACTTTCATAGATGTAAATTAAAGTGTAATAGTGTAACTGACTACAGAAACTCATTTGTTTATTGCCCGCCCACCCTACAATGTCTTCAAAGTATAAAAAACCCTTTTTCCAGATAAATCATTAGTTTTCGTGTTTTCCACGCCCTTATTTCCTGAAAATCATTAGTTTTCATGTTTTCCAGGTTCTTATTTCTAGATAAATCATTACCATATATATCATATCATATAGTGATGGCTCCCAAACCTGCACATGAACGAGTGAGAATATGCTCAGACCTCACTCAGCGCAGCAAATCTGTGTTAAGATGCACAAATTGAGAAAGAAGCGCGAGCCACAATGTGGGCTTGTGAGAGATTCGCATTTTCTGAACGGAAACTGATCACAAACCTCTTGTCCCACTGTTGTATCCAATGTTTGAAAATGCGTCTCATGAGGTTTTCAATCACCATGTCACATATGGCCGGAAAGGAGATCGCAACAGCAAATATCTTATCGAGAAGCTTGAAGCGTGCTAAACCTGTAGCAAGCACATCTCAGGTCTGGACCAATGAGTCTGTGGAGGAGCTCCACACGTGCCTGGAGACTACGGACTGGCAGATGTTCATTGCTGCTACAGAGACTCTGGACAAGTACACAGACACTGTGACCTCATTTAGTAAATACAATGAAGAGCACATTCTATCAACATGCACCAGGGTGAGTTGTGCTACTGAAAAGCTCTTGTTCACACTGAAGCTCAGTCAGATTCGGCGAGAGAAGGAGGCAGCACGCAGAAGCGGAGACCAGAGTAGCTGGTAGAGCAGTAGAGGAGATGAAGAAGGCAAAATCTGTGTATGCAAATAGACTCCGACAGCAATTTGCTGCAAAAGACTTGGTTGATGAGGACTGAAGACGGTTACGGACTACAGGCCCAAGGCTCAAGCTGTGAATGATCGGGCACTCAGGCAGAGACTGAATACCCATTACTGCCATTTTGATCATCCTGCAGTTAACATCGTTAACATGTCTCCTGTCTTCACGGACTTTTTTAACACTTCCCTGGAGTCATGTCTTGTGCCGGGCTGCTTCAAATCCTCCAATATTGTTCCTGTCCCCAAAAACCTAAAGCTCACTGGACTCCCTCTGCAGGTGGATCACTGACTTCCTGACGGACCCAGGGATAGCACGTGCGGCGGGGGACAACTGTCTCGGACACTTGGACAATCGGCACCAAAACCCACCAGGGCTGTGTCCTTTGCCTCTGGGTCTTCTCCCTGTACACCAACTGCTGCACCTCCAGCCATCAGTCTGTTAAACTGATCAAGTTTGCAGTCGACACCAGACAAGTGTGCCTACAGTAGGGAGGTGGACCGGCTGGTGTCCTGGTGCGGCAGCAACAACAACCTGAAGCTGAACGCCCAGAAGACAGCGGAGATGATCGTGGACTTCAGGAAAGTCACATGTTACGTCCAGTCCGTACTTCCTACAGAGTGAAGCATGCGATCAGAACGATCAAAAGTTTATTAAAGAAGTTCAGTGATCCTTACTTAGCTTTAATGGCTCACTGTACCTCACCATCAGCTAATGGCTATAGTCCAACTGAACTGTTAATGGGGTGTAGGATATGTACTACTGTTCCTGTAATTCCCTCTCAGCTCAATCCAACTGGAGCTGACTTGGTGAATGTGAAGAATAGAGAACAAAGTTACAGACTAAAACAAAAGTTGAACTATGACAAACGACACAGAGCTCATAACATGCCCGGCTTGCAGCCCGAAGACCATGTGTTGGGGCAAGGACATACAGCAGAGAGGCACTGCAGTGTCCACAGCGAGTCCATGGCAACCTTCAAAGAAACAGTTACTTTCACATACACCTGTAGGTCCCAATCCACACATCATTGTCCCAGATACGTCTGAAAACTAACTTGCAGAGACTATGAATAGACAGGTCTTACCTGTTGTGCTCTTCGACTCTAACTAGCAAACATCAGAGTCCGAAAGACGCTATCCAGTACCTTTATGACTGTAACCTGAGTTGACTTCAGTTTGGGGCAAAATAATCCCCGCATTCGGTTCCAAGGTTTGGGCAGTCTACCCCATTTCCTCATTTAATGCTATTGAACACTATTTGAAAAGATCTCAGTTGTGTTCTGGGAAGGTTTACCAATTTAAAAAGATGATGCCAGCAATGTGAATTTAATTGAAAATGTTTTGAGACACCCCAGCCTATTTGTAAGGTGCAAGTTTAGATGCAAGTTTAGTCTCTGTTTAAGAGGTTTTTATGTACCTAATAAACAATAGAACAGTTTTCATGTTTTCAAGTCTTTATTTTCAGATAAATCATTTGTTTTCATGTTTTTCAGGTCCTTATTTCCCAAAAAACATTCATTTTCATGTTTTTCAGGTCCCTACTTCTAGATAAATCATTAGTTTTCCATGTTTTCCAGGTGACGTTGGAGAAGGTTCTGGGCATCACTGCGGCGGGAAACAGAGCTCTGTCATGTGACCCTCGTACCGGGCTGCTCGCCTACCCTGCCGGGTCAGTATCTAAACATCTGCATAATGTGCCAGGAGCTCCCCTCGTAGGCAGCAGTGGGAATAATCTTTTGGACAATATACATTTTGTGCAGAAAATCCAAGCAGAACCAAGCGGTACAGATATTCACTTTCTTGAGCTTGAGGGGGTTGGGGTCAGACTCTCTGAGCTATATACCTTAAAGTTTGTAGAAAGAGTGCTCCTGGTATTTTATGTTTGCTTATTGTGCATTGTATTTATTGTTTTTATGTGTTCAGACTGCTGTGTTTCTTTCTGCAAACAAATTTACCTTTGGGTATTAATAAAGAAACATTGAACTTGTTAAAAAAGCAAAAAACATGGTTTAAGGCAGTGCTTCTCAATTATTTTCTGATAGACCCCCCTTAGCAAGAAGAAAATATTTTACGCCCCCCTCGTCCCACATGCTGCCGTTATATTTTGTTGGAAATATTTATCAAGCGGCTTCACAGCGAGATTAGGGTGTAATGTCTTTAAGTGACGCTTTAATTTATTTATGCTGTTTGCAGCCAACATTTTTAGCCACGGCAAACACACCGGTCTGTTCTCGTCTCCCACCATAGACTCATAGTGAAGCCAAGTTCTACATACGCTTTGTCGTATTTCTGCGTCTTAACTTTTGGGTGACTTTATCTGCACTTTTCGTAACTACTAAAGACTCAATTACTTAATAATATTTTGAAGGGTTTTTTTTTGAAGGATTTTTTTCATTTCTATTTCAGGGCCTGATTTATTAAGGTGATTTTTTTTTTTTATGTGTCCACTAATGCATAGCTTATTTTGAAACTAAGCAAGATCCAAAATCCTCTCTGGAAAGTCATTGTAACAAATATACAGTGCCATGAAAAAGTGTTTGCCCCCTTTCTGATTTCTTATATTTTGTTGTATTTATCACATTTGTTTCTGATCATCAAGACAATTTTTATATTACACAAAGATGATCCCAGCAAAGATAAAATGCTCTTTCAAAATCATTATCATGTTTAATAAGGGAAAGAAAAATCCAAACCTGTCTGATGGCCAGTGAAAAAGTAAATGCCTCTGAACTAAATCACTTGTTGTGTCGCCTTTTGCAGTAATAATTGAAATAAAGCATTTGTGAAAATTGCTGATGAGTTTCTCTCTCTCATCTCATTCCTAGGGTTGAAAATTAGCTCACTCTTTTTTTGTAGAATTGTTTTAACTCAGCCATATTAGGGAGTTTTGTGCTTGAACAGCCCATTTAAAGTCACACCAAAGAAAAGATTTAAGTCCGAACTTTGACTTGGCCACTCCAAAACTAATTTAGTTTTTTTTGAGCCATTCAGAAGTAGATTTGCGTGTTTGTTTGGGATTCTTGTCCTGCTCTATGACCCAAGAGCGCGTGAGCTTGAGGACCTGAACTGATGGTCAGACGTTCTCTTCCAGGATTTCTTGGTAGACAGCAGACAGCATTATTTTACTCCGTCAATGACACAGAGTTGTCCAGGTCCTGAATCAGCAAAGCCCAAGACCATCACACTTCCACCTCCATGTTTTACTTGAGGCATGATGTTCTTTTTATCAAACACTGTTTAACTCCAGAGGTTACAGGCGACAGACCAAACAAAAAATTTAAACTTTGTCACATTTGTTCACAGAACATTTCTCCAAAAGTCTTGAGAATCCCCGAGATGTTTTTGACAAATGTAAGACGGCTGATGTTTTTTATTTGTTGTGTTTATTTATTTTTTATATATATATTTTTATAATATATATATATATATTTTTTAATAAAATGTGATAATCATTTGGAAACAGTGTTTTATCTTTAGTGGGATATCTTTCTGTGATATGAAATTGGCTTGATGATCAGAAACATTTAAGTGTGATATGTACAACAAACTATAAGAAATCAGGAATGGGGCACTGTATATACAAAATATATACATACATCTAAACCTGGCTCGAGTTTGAACCTGGCAAGCCCATTTAGATTTTGTTGCCGAAAAGATTTGTATGCTCTAAATTCCTTATTTTCATATAAAAGCATAAAATAACAGAAAACTTGTAATAATTTTTTTTTTTCATATTTATGTCTGTAATCTACAGCAACAGTTTCACATTGATATCTCTACATTGAAAAAGTTTCCCTATTCACCTGCAGCTCCACTCTGTGTAGCTCCACTGTCACTCTCTGCTGCTCTGTTTGGTCAGATTTGAGACCAGACTGTCCCTGACCCACACTCCCTTCTCCAGAACGTCCATGACCGGTGTGTAAACAGGTCCATGTGAGGCCCACGTGGAGTTAATCTGGTCACGATTAAAGATGATTATCAGCTAATCTGTGGTTACTGCTGCAGCGCTCCCTCATCGGGCGCCCCCTGTGAGGACCTGCTCGTTTTAAATAGGGATGCACCAATCCAATACTGGTGTCAGATATCGGAGCCGATACTGGAAAAATACAGGATAGGGTATCGGTTCCAAATATCCAATACTGTACCAATACCTATTTTGGCTCAACTTTCACCAACTTAATCTAAGCGAATATGGACCTCATTTGAAAGCTCATAACAAGGAATATCCAATCGCTGAATTTCTTTTACATTTCGCCAAAAAAAAAATCACAGCTAGCGGCAGTATGCTAATGCTAGCAGCAGTATGCTAATGCTAGCATAAACAAATGAAGGCTGTGCCAGAAACTAATAATGCATTTATTTTATATAGCACTTTTCCAGATGCTCAAAGACGCTTTACAGGTTTTATTATAAATAAACCCGTAGATATGGGTCGAGGATCTCCATGAAATGGAGGAATGAAATCAAACGAAGATGTTCAAAAGCAAACCGGATTCAAGGCAATTTGAAGAAAACCTAACAGAATGAAGATGGAGAGGAGAGTATGCAGAGGAGTTTCATCAGAGCCTGCAGCTGAACATGTCTGGAACTGTCATTTATTTTCTTCAAACGTTTGGACCAAAAACAATGTGCAACAATAATACACTTTTCAAAGAACCTTAGATTTAGAGCTGTTGTAATCAAATGTAATGCGTTTCAATGCCACTTAAAGCAAGACACTGCAGGTGAGTATTGAACGTTTTTAAATGTAGAGGTATCAATTTGAATTAAGTGTGAGGAAAAAAATGTATTGCACGTTTTCTGTCATTTTATGTTTTTATATAAAACGCCTAACATTGAAATCTAAAGAATGGACTGAGCCAGGTTTAAATTTATGGGTTTATTTTGTAGATATATTTGTTACAAAGACTTTTTCAGAGGGAATTTTGGATTTGGATCTTGATTAGTTTTAAAATAAGCTATTAATTAGTGGAAAAATCTGTATCTTCTTTTTTGAAATTTAAATTAGGCTAGGAATTAAATATTAAAAACTCCCTCTGAAAAAACCTTCAAAATACTATTTAGTACAAGAGTGGAAGGTTTGAAGTATGTAGGAGCCACTGAAGTGCAGATATTGTCACCACAATGTGAGAAAAATGCAATTTGAAAATAAAAGATGAAAAATGATTATTTCTCATGTAAATCAATGGAGACGCATTGAATCAGCGCAATAATTAAATATGTTACTCTGGGGTCCTGACCCCAGGTTGGGAACCGCTGCGTTGTACTGTAGTACTGCAATACTGTAGTACTGCTGTAGTACGGTAGTAAAGTAGTACAGTCCAGGCCAGTCCTGGTCCCAGTAGAACACAGTGTTCAGTCCAGTCTCTGCAATGCAGCAGCAATTCCTGGGCTGAGTGAGGGGCTAAAGAAGGAGGAGGGGTTAGGAGTCAAGGAGACATGTGAGGAGGTGGTGTGCATGTTGGTGTGTTTGAACCCAGGGTTAGCAGAGCAGCATCTCAGACATGCCTCTGAGGGAGAGATCATTGTCTGGGCGGAGTTTAAAAAAATAAAAAGTCTGTTTTGTTCACATTTGCAACAGATCAGTCGACAAAGGCTGCACATACATGAAAAATACTATATATAAAAACATAAATGCCAAAAATAAGTCAATGTCAACCAGGGCTGGAACTAACCATTAATTTGGTGATAGATTAAATGGCCAATTTTCAATGAATTGGTTTATTGTTTGCTGCAAAAAGCACAATGAAATTGTATTATTTCAGATTTTTAAGCACCTGAAGCCAAAGTGACAATTAAGAAGACTTTTGAGAAAGAACACTTAAGGCGAGACACTGCAGGTGAATAGGGGAAAATAAATAAATGTAGAGAAAACAACTTTTACTCCTAAATTATTAACATAAATATGAGGAAAAACTGTATTGCAAGTTTTCTGTCATTTTCTGTTTATATATATAAGAAATTTAATGCTTAAAAACTGCCGTAAAAAATCTAAATAATGGGTGGAGCCACGTTTAAACTGATGGTTTTATTTTGTTGGTATATTGCATACAAAGGTACAGTTCTGGTCAAAAGTTTACATACACTTGTAAAGAACATAAGGCTTACAACTACAACTCTGATTATTCTCTGATAGAGTCATTGGAACAGATACTTCTTTGTCACAAAAAAAATTCAAGAAGTGTGGTTATTTTATGACTTTATTTTGGGTTGACAGAAAAGTGACAAAATCTGCTGAGTCAGCAATATACATACAGTAGTGCTAACATTTGGTTACATGTTCCTTGGCCTTTTTCACATCAATAATAGCCATCCACAAGCTTCTGGCAAGCTTCTGATTGAATCTTTGACCACTCCTCTTTACAGAATTGGTGCAGTTCAGGTAAACTTGATGGCTTCCTGGCATGGACTTGTTTCTTCAGCATTGTCCACATGTTCTCAATGGGGTTTAAGTCAGGACTTTGGGAAGGCCATTCTAAAACCCTAATTCTCGCCTGATGTAGCCATTCCATTACCAGTTTTGAGGTGTTTTTGGGGTCATTGTCCTGTTTGAACACCCAAGGGCGCCCAAGAACCAACCTTTGGGCTGATGGTTTTAGGTTATCTTGAAGAATTTGATGGTAATCCTCCTTCTTCATTATCCCATTTATTCTATGTAAGCACCAGTTCATTTGTCAGAAAAACAGCCCCGCAACATAATACTAAGACCACCACCGTGCTTGACGGTAGGGATGGTGTTCTTGTGGTTAAAGGCCTCACCTTTTCTCCTCCAGACATACAGCTCAATTTAGTTTCGTCTGACCACAGAACTTTCCTCCAGAAGGTCTTATCTTTGTCCATGTGATCAACAGCAAACTTCAGTCGAGCTTTAAGGTGCCACTTTAGGAGCAAGGGCTTCCTTCTTGCTCGGCAGATGCAAAACATTCTTGACAGTGGACACCAACACCTGTGTTCCAGCAGCTTCTAATTCTTGGCAGACCTGCTTTTTGGTGGTTCTCGGTTGACTCTCCACCCTTCTGACCAATTTTCTCTCAGCAGCATGTGATAGCATGCATTTTCTTCCAGATCGTAGCAGTGACAAAACAGTGCCATGCACTTTGTACTAACAAACAATTGCTGATTTGTTCAAGTAAATGTTTCGCTTTTTCAGATCCATGCTGAGCTCCTTTAACTTTCCCATTGTAGAATTTGAGGGTGTTTGCATCCAATGAGCCTTATTTAAATGTAGTCACTCACAATCCCTAGCTGAATCACTCACTCACTCAAGTTCAGAGGCTACGCTATGAAGCTCATTTAATTGGCACAACTTTCTAAGTCAGAAAAACTGCTATTATGTTGCTGTGTGTATATTTCTGACCGAGCAGATTTGGTCACTTTTTCTGTTAACCCAAAATAAAGTCATTAAAGAACCAAATTTCATGATTTTTTTTTTTTGTGACAAAGAAGTATCTGTTCCAAAGAGAAATATCAGAGTTGTACAAATAACAGGAAACTCAAGAGACCCATGACATTATGTTCTTTACAAGTGTATGTAAACTTTTGACCAACTGTATGTTTGTATGTTGTGAATTTTTGGATCTCTTCTTTAGTCCTTTGTGTAATGTCTCAGAAACTACATCTCTAGAATGCACGTCTTCAAAGACAAGATAAGACTAAAAACCCATCGTTTTTTACTGGGTATATGGAGCAATTTAGTTGAAATTTACCAGGACTTTTTGTTGACAAAAGTAGAAAAACCCACTTCCAGAGAAAGGACCTTTGACATTAAGCTGTGATCAAAAGCTGAGTTCACTCACAGGACATAGAGACCAAAACTATGGACAGACTGCCACCAAATCGTGGAAATCGACAACTACCGGACTGTCCAACGTTATCCTCGTTTCAAGAACTTAATTAGCAGAGACTCTTACTTCATGTCCCATAAACATGATTTCATATAACAAGTGTTTATATGTTGATCGTTTACAATATGTGTGTGTTTAACCGTGGTTTATATGAAATACGTGTGCGTAAACAATTTAATGAGTTTGGAGTGGAGATATAAAGAACCGTGTACGCCTTCTTACACGCTGTTTGTGTAAGCTCTCAGTCATCCAGGTCGTGTTCATCGTAGAAAAAGCTCAAATCTTCAGCTAGACAGGGTTGGTTTAGTAGAGGACGTTTCGCTTCTTCTCATAGAAGCTTCTTTCTTGGCTCTTGATCAAGAATGGACACACACTTTGACCTATCTATAGTAATTTACTGAAGAGAGAACAACAAAAGTCCTCTGTTTGAGTTAACGACCTGTCAGAGGGCAAGTTTCAGTGTAGTTCTCTTTCAGAAGCTCGCTGGGCCTCGGCGGGACCCTCTATCACTCTTTCTGCTTCAGCTGGGGATGCTGCAATAATATTGATTATTGTCAGCATCATCAGCGACCGGTCCGTCACCCTGTGGCTCCTCCATCTCCTGCGTCTGCCTCTGGACGGCGAAAGCCGCCACCTTGGAACTGACATTCGCTGTGGCCTTACTTCTCCAGCTGCTGTGTGTCTGCTTTTCCCGCTCCATCTCACGCCAGCTCTTGTCTCTTGACTCTCCTGGTTGGATTGCGACCTCCAGCTCCTGGTATCACATTAAGCACACAGTGCTTGTGGTTGATATATCTTGCAATTAAGAAAGCCTGAGCGTAGTCTCATTTTCATTGATGTTTGATATTAGCGATACTCTAAATTACGTACTTAGACCACTCCAAACTCAGCTCTGTGATTTTCTGTCGTGATAATTACTAAGTTGTTTGAATGAAACCTGAGTAACTCCTTTAGCTGTGCATACTAAATTTCGAACAAATATTGGATGGTGTATATTTCATGGGTCTCAAGGTGTTATTTTGTTAATTCAAGTGTCGTTGAAAAGGTAGCAAAATTTACTCCTTCAGATCAACTAGACGGGCTAACTCCGATATAAAATAGTCACATTTAGAATGGTTTTGGGCTTTGAGCGCCCGTGCCCCGAGTCATATTTCTCATCCAAGTTTAATCTTAAATGTTAATTAAATAAATTGTAGTCCATTCTTCTTACTCTTTAACGCTAAACTAGGTATTGGTGAAAAAATATGTAAAAAGTCAAATGTCACCCTTTTCAGGTTTAATGCTCAATAAATCAGGCTAGGGACTAAATTTGAAAAATACCTCTAAACATACTTTGGAAGTATTGTTAAGACCAAGACAGGAAAGATTGGAGTCTGTAGGTGCAACCATAGTGGAGATGTTGATGACGGAGTGTAATAAAAAGCTCATTTTGAGAAAAGGGGCTTTTAAGTGCTGAAGCATCAAGGTATGCGTCATCCCCGCTGCCTGCCTCTCCGCTTTGGAAAAGTAATCATTTGGATTACATATTCATGTCAGTACCGATGAAGGGGATATATAAAGTCATTTTAGGCATAAAAATCTATTTTAAGCAATGGAACGTAAATAATGGACAGAGCCAGGTTTAAATGTATAGTTTTATTTTGTTGGTGTATTAGTTAGTTAGTTTTTTTCTTGTTTAGTTTTTGAATAAAGTAGTTATGAGTGAGAAAATCCATGAAGAGCACAGTTTTCAGCAGAATTTCAGCCCACAGCACAAACAGACTCTATTGTTTTCTGCGACTGAAGCTTTTGTTTCCGTGGGGAGTGACGTTGGTGAACGCAACGTTGTCAGATTGTGACACCGATATTTCTCACGTTTTCATTGAGCAGAGGTGAGGTCAGTGAAAGAATCATGACACTCGTATTGTCTTTAGGGTTGTTGTATTTCCACAGCAGTGAGATCAGTGAAAACATCATGTCATCAGTGTTGTCGTATTTCCAGAGAAGGTAAGGTCAGTGAAGGCGCATCGGTTGTGTGTTAGGCGATTATTGTTGTGCTCGAGTTTCCCACAGTTTTCTGAAGTAACTCTTAAGTCAGTGAATGTCTCGTGTTCCGTTGTCGTCTTTGTGCGTTTCCTGCGGCGTAAACTCGACACCTCGGTGCCTCACTCCGATTGGCTGACAGAGACGTTAGAGTGAAAAGTTTAAGCATTTTATCATGTGGACCGGGAACCTCAGGACTGGGTAGTACAGTCGCTGCAGGCAACATATTAGAGTCGGATTATCATATGACTTATGACATAAGTCAATACGCTACAGGTAAAACATAGATTTATCACACAGTGGTCAATGTTGAGTTACAGTGGGGTCCAAAAATGTGGGCAACCATGTTAATTTTCATGATGTTCCTTTATAAATCATTGGTTCTTAGGATGAAAATTCAGATTAATATATCACTTAGGAGACAAACACATTGATATTTGAGAAGTGAAACAAAGTTTATAGGATTTACAGAAAGTGTACAATAATTGTTTAAACAAAATTAGGGAAGTGCATAAATGTGGGCACTGTTGTCATTTTACTGATTTCAAAACCTTTAGAACTAATTATTGGAACTCAAAATTGGTTTGGTCAGCTCAGTGACTCTTGACCTTCATACACAAGTGAATCCAATCATGAGAAAGGATATTTAAGGCCAATTTCAGGCTTTTTTCTCCTCTTTGCATCTTCTTTGAAGAGTAGCGACATGGAACTGTAAAACGACCTGAAAACAAATATTGTTCACCATTATGCATTAAGGGAAGGATCCCGAAAGCTGTCTCAGAGATTTCAGTTGTCTGTTTTGACAGTTCGGAACATACTGAGGAAATGGAAGACCACAGACACAGTTCAAGTTTAGGCTCGAAGTGGCAGACCAAGGAAAATCTGGGATAAACAGAAGCAAAAAAGGGTGAGAACAGTCAAAGTCAACCTACACACCAGCACCAAAGACCTACAACATGATTTTGTTGCAGTCGGAGTCGCTGTACATGGTTCAACCATTAGTCGCACTTTGCACAAGAAGATGCTGCATGGGAGAGTAATGTAGAAGAAGCCTTTTCTCCGCCCACATCACAAACAAAGTCACTTGAGGTTTGCTAAAGCACATTTTGACAAGCCAGCTTCATTCATTCAAGTGCTGTGGACTAATTAAACTAAAACTGACTTATTTGGACATAACAAGAAGGGTTATGCATGGAGGAAAAAGAACAACGCATTCCAAGAAAAACGCCTGCTGCCTACAGTAAAATGTGGTGGTGGTTCCATCCTACTGTGGGGCTGTGTGGCCAGTGCAGACACTGGGAATTTTGTTAAAGTTGAGAACGCATGGATTTCACTCAAAATTAGCAGATTCTGGAGCCCAATGTCCCGGAATCCGTGACAAAGTTTAAGTTGTGCCGGGGCTGGATCTTTCCACAAGACAATGAGCAATAAACACTGCTCAAAATTTACTAAGGCATTCATGCAGAGGAACAAGTACAACATTCTGGAATGGCCATCTCACTCCCAGACCTGAATATTATTGAAAATTTGTTGTGTGACTTAAAGATGTTCAGAAACCATCAAACCTTAATGAACTGGAGATGTTTTGTAAGGAAGAATGGTCCAAAATACCTTCAACCAGAATCCAGACTCTCATTAGCTAAAAACTTATTTGGACATAACAAGGGGCAGTATGCATGGAGGAAAAACAACTCAGCATTCCAAGAAAAACACCTGCTTACGAATCCTCAACTTTAACAAGATTCACAGCACCTGCACTGGCCACACAGCCCCAAAGCAGGATGGAAACACCATACATTTTACTGTAGATAGCAGGTGTTTTTCTTGGAATGCTTTGTTTTTTCCTCCATGCATAACGCTTCTTGTTATGTCCAAATAAGTCAGTTTTAGTTTATTTAGTCCACAGCACCTTATT
>JAADKR020392941.1:0-13324 GCA_011763505.2 Lythrypnus dalli | reverse complement strand
GTGTATAATATTCATACTGAATTGAAATATGAGCCGTGCTATTTTGGCGCATGCTTCGCGGGCGCCTTAAAGGGGTCCCGCGTTGGTGACCCCTGCATTAGGCGATGTTAACATCGACTGAACCAGAGCTGCTCGTTATAACATCACTGTCCACCGCTGACCATGGGGGGCGCTAGTCTAGTGCACCAACTGACCAGAAGGGGGAGCTACACTTTAGACATGCTTGGTCATGATGCCCCCAGTGGCCTAAACTCAATTTTCCATTTCTCTGTTTGGTAATCTTATCTTTTTTTTTTGAGATCACTGAACAAATAAACCATCACATGGAAAAATACAAATTACTCCTTGCTTAATTTTTCTCTCATCAATGTGTCCCCATAGTTTTAGATGGGAAACAGTAATTTCAAAAGCCATTTTCACAATATTACACTTTGGTCGCTCCTACAGACTACAAACATTCCTTTCTTGGACTTAAAAATATTTGGAAGGTTTTTTTTAATGTATTGTTCAGTATCTTCGTCCCTGAGGTTTTGAGCTTTGAACTCAAAAAATAAGAAATCCTTTTGCAATCCTTTTTTCATATTTTCTTACAAATAAATATATATTGCCACAACTAAACAAGGTCTAAAATCCCTCTGAGCAAATCTTTGTTACTAACGTACCAACAAGATATAACTATACATTTAAACCTAGGCTCTGTCCATTATTTAGATGTTGTTACTGAAAATATTATACGTTTGAGTCATTTTTATGCCTAAAATGCCTTATTGTTTTTATAAAAACTTAACATGACCAAAAACTTGCAATACATTTGTTTCTCATATTTGTGTCAGTAATCTACAGTAACGGGTTCATATCGATATCTTGACATTTGCTTTTTTCCTGTCCATCTTTAGTTTTTGGCCAGATTGTTGCAGCCGTAGAAAGCTCATTTTACACTGTGGGACTATGTGGATCTCCATGAGACTATTTTCTCCAGAAGCTGCTGGTCGTCTGAGGGTTAACTCAGGCGGTGGAGATTAGACCGAGGTTCAGAGTTTTGTAAGAGCCTTGGTCCGTCAGCTTTACTCCAGCGTCTCATGGTGTGAGAAGAGCTTAAGATGAAGGCTCCTCCACTCCTCCTCCTCGTACTTCTGTCTCTGTCTAGAACCATACAATCTGATCTGGAGAACTCCAACGTCCAGGTCCAAACTGGGAGCCAGAGGAACGGCAAGGAGATGACACGGCTTGACTATGATCCAAAACAAACTGCTCTGGACAACAGCACCTGGAGGAAACAAGAAGCGACGAGGAACCCGACAGACATTGAGATCCAAGCACATGAAGGTCAGGAGATTCAAAATCCAACTCAAAATGAAAAAAATGCTCAAGAAATTGTCAATGATGTGAGCCCAGGACAAATTCAGGACAAGGTGCCTCCTGAAAATGTCCAAATTGATGGAGAAGAAGCGCAGGAGAAAATGGAGAACACTCTAGAGACATTGATATATAGAGACATCATGTCACAGAAAGAGGACATGTTCAATCAAAGTCAGTCATTCTTCAACGTCAACAAACTTTACAACAGTGATAGAAATGATTTGGAGAAGATCTCACTAATTAAAGATCAGGCTTTAACTAAAGACACAAAGGTGGAGCTCTCCAATGGAACAGATGGAAGAGACACATTGAGCACATTGAACCTGGCTGAGATGCCTTCAGATGGTCAGATCCAAACGCTTGAAGGCCAGGAGCTTCAAAATCCAACTCGAAATGAGAAAGTTGTTCGAGAAAGGGTAGGCCAGGTGAGTCCGGCGAATCTGGAGGGACCTGGGGGAAAGTTGGAAGTTCTGGAGAAGCTGCCTGTTCAAAATGTTCAAATTAATGAAGAAGCACAGGAGAAAGTGGAGAATTCTTTGGACAAAATGAATATGTCTCAGAAAGAAGAGACTGGAGACCTGAAGCGTGGATTCATTCAAAGTCAGACGAAAGGAGATGAAACTCATCTTGAGGAGTTTCTGAAAATGAACGACAGTGATAGAACTATTCTTAAGAAGATCTCACAGAGTGTCTCAAAAAAACGAGAACATTTTGTGGACAACAGCAGCAAAAAAATTAGGAAAAATCTGAGTCAAAGCCAAGAACTTGAGAACTCCGAGGAGCAAGTTTTGGGCGGAGATGTGGAGAAATCTTCAGAAGTTCAAGAGGAGAAACATGGACAGTCAAACCAAGTCTCTCAAAACCAGACAGAAGATTCAGAAGGAGGTCGTGGAATTGGTGAAGCTAACACCAAAGTTCTGAACCCAAGACATCAAGGAGCATCAATAGTATCTGAAATTGTAAATGAGAAGGTCAAGGTGGAAGGCAGTAAGATTGTGGGAGAAGAACAAAAGGACAGGGTAAACGTGGCCTCCTCAGAGTCTCCTGGAGATATTTCGAGTAACGCTGGAAAGATGGACAGAATGCAAGCAAGAGGAGAAGAGAGAAAACAGGTCAAAGACAGGAGAACCAAACATGATGTAGAGGAAGAACATTTGGACTCTCAGGATGGGAATGTTCTGGAAAACGCTGGCGAGAAGGACAGAAAACAAAAGAGACGAACCTTGGCGAAACCAGAAGAGCGAGGAGAACATTTGGACGCTGAGAAGAATGGTTTGGGCATGAGGGGTGGAGATGTTCAGGCCGTTAGTGAGGTGGAGATTGGAGATAAAATCAAGGACGAAGCTCAGACAAAGAAGAACCTCCACAATATTCCACCAGAGACAGAGGAGAAGCAGCAGATCCTGAAACAGAGACTGGTCCGGGACCTGGAGGGCTGTCCAGATGAGGTACGAGTCATGGATGATCTCCGGTCTGAGCTGGGACCACGCCCCAAAGACCTCCACCAGGATCTAGGCCTGGACTTGGACCTGTTGGAAGATCTACAGGGACTTCACTCCGAAGACCATGGTATACACGACCTGGACTCTGGGACAGGACCGGATATGACGGACCAAGGCCTGGGCTCTGAGGGTCTGAGTATTGCTGAAGGTCCTGACTTAGACCAGACCAGGCCTGAGGAGCTCCAGGTAAAGGATCAGAAAGTCCAGGCTCCTGAGGTGAATCCATGATTAACTTTGGTTTACACCTGATTTAGTCCTGGTTTAGACCTGGTTTAAACTTGGTTTAGAGCTAGTTTAGACTTGGTTTAGAGCTGATTTAGAATTGGTTTGGTCCTCGTTTAATCCTGCATTCGACCAGGTTTAATCCTAGTTTAGACCAGGGTTAATCCCGGTTTAGGCCTGGTTCAGTCCTGGTTTAGACCTTCTTTAATATTGCTTTAGTCCTGGTTTAGATCCGTTTTAGACCTGGTTTAGACCAATTTTAGTCCTGGCTTAGACCAGGTTTAAACCTGGTTTAGTTTTGGTTTAGACCTGGTTTAGTCCTGGCTTAGACCAGGTTTAAACCTGGTTTAGTTTTGGTTTAGATCTGGTTTAGTCCTGGTTTAGACCAGGTCTAGTCCTGGTTTAAACCTGGTTTAGACCTGCTTTAGTCCTGTTTTGATAAAGAATCAACACAATTCTTCACAAAAATATCACACATTTAAGAAATCTCTGTGAAATACTTTTACTGTTTACTTCTAAAGTACATGTGAAAGTGGATCATTTTATACTATAGTAGAATTTTAATCAGATACTCTTACTGACATATATACATCCATCCATTATATTCCGCTTTATCCGGGTCTGGGTCGCGGAGGCAGCAATCTGAGCAAGGATGCCCAGACTTCCCTACCCACGCACACTTCTCCAGCTCAGGAAATGGAATTCCGGGGAATCCCAATGCATTCTCAGGCCAGCGTGAAGTACATTTGTTGTTTTTAATTTGTACTTGCAGTAAATATTAGGAATGTAAAGTGCTCAGATAAACCACTACTACAGTCGGTTTTACCCTGAGGCCTTGGTCACCTATGCCCAGAGATCAGCTTAAATATGTGATGGTCGCGTAGACTTTTTTTTAAAACAATAAACTTGTGGGCAATGCTATATTTTTGTTATTCTTTATCACAGATCTTAAATACCTAAACTAAAACTGTCCCTGCGTTTTTTTTCAGACTTTTTCAGACAGTATCTATTTACACTTTTCACTCAAAATGACTAAATTCAACAACTGGATTAGGTCTGAAAAGTTCCATAATACTCTTTTAAAAAGTCATTAAACACTTTTGTAAAACCTCCAGGCTCAGGCCGCAGACCCAGCCTCAGACCAAGTTCTGGATCCAGATTCAGTCCAGGCCTTAGACCCGGTTTGGGACCGGGCCGGACCCTCTTCCTGGGCCTCTCTCTGGGATCAGCTAGACAGCCTGAGGAGGCTGGTCATAGTCCTCAAAGGCCGAGACTCGGACCGGAGCCAGACGCTGAGAACCATGGAGACCAGGCTGAGAGACCTGACCCAGGAGACCAAGGAGACTCAGACAAAGACCAGGACCATGGACCAGACCATGAGGACCATGGAGACCAGACTCAGCAACCTCAGCCAGGAGAGCAAGGAGACCCAGACCAAGACTAGGACCATGGAGGCCAGGTTTAAAGACTTAAGCCAGGAGATGGAGGAGACCCAGACAAGGACCAGGACCATGGACCAGACCCTCCGGACCATGGGAAACAGACTCAGCAACCTTAGCCAGGAAAGCGAGGAGACCCAGAACAGATCGAGGACTCTGGAGACCAGGCTTAGAGACCTGAGCCAAGAGAGCAAGGATCGCCAGAATAGGACCGGGACCATGGACCAGACTCTAAATACAATGGAGACCAGACTCCGCAACCTCTGCAAGGAAAGCAATGAGACCCAGGCCAGGACCAGGAGCATAGAGACCAGACTAAAAGACCTGAGCCAGGAGTCCGAGAAGACCCAGACCGGGACTAGGACCATGGACCAGAGCTTGAAGGAATTCCAGAAGAAAATCCAAACCCTGCAGCAGGAGAACACAGGTCATCTCACACATTAAAATGTTATTTGCAGTCAAACTAAATGAATATTTGAAACATAGTGTCACAAAAAATGTCTATATGTATCAACATGCTGGTTTGTATACATAGCCATGTGTTGGTTTGTGTAATAGCCACATGCCGTTTGTTTACATAGTAATATGCTGGTTTGTTTATGTAGCCATGTGCTAGTTTGTTTACATAGACATGTGCCAGGTTGTTTACATAGCCACATGTTGGTTTGTCTACATAGAAACATAATGATTTGTTTAAAATAACCACATGCTGGTTTGTTTTACATAGCCACATGCTGGTTTGTTTACATAATTGCTTTTGTTCAGATCTAAAGGGTGAAGTCTCTGAGCTGAGGAGCAGATTGAACCAGACCCAGTACAATCCTGAAGGCCCTCAGAAGAACCCAGGTCAGTCCTGGTTTAGACCTGTTTTTTTTTACTGGTTTAGTACCATTCGGCTGCACTTTGGGCATGACCGGTACAAAAGTGTTCATTAACATGAGAACTCCCCAAATGGCAGGCTTTGGGGAGTTCTCATGTTAATGAACGCTTCACATTCAACGCTTAGTAACACTTGTGTACGCGTGACTTAGGCTACTTTGCTACAGGTGAAAACCAATAAACATACACCTCATCCAAAATGGTATGCTCTGACTGTTCACACAGTCTTTATTACAACAAGGCAATAAAAAAGATTAAGCCACTACAAAAATAATATGAATGTAATTATATTTGCAAACAATGGCTGGAAGGAAAGTTTGTCTCACAAAATGAAAAGACTAAATATTCTGATTATTTGTATGTATAGTTTATATATTAAATAATTGTATACATGTTTCATTGCATGAAATTAATTTAGTTTTATGTTGCATAACTTTTTTTATTTGTTAATGGTAGCATACGCTTTAGCCAAATGATTACCCTTTCTCTCACTTACGCTGCCCCCTGGAGATAGATTCAACAAATAAGACACAGAGTTTGAACTTGGATGAAACTTAGTCTGGTCTGGACCAGGCTCTGAGCCCTCGCTCAATTGCCATAGTAAATGAGTGAGACTTGAGGGAACCTGCTTTATGAAACCCAAATGACAACAAAGTAAGCCAGACTTCGCCAACTAAGCCAGACTTACAGAGTAAGCCAGTTTTATGAAACAGCCCTCTGGTTTAGATAATTGTTTTCCCCTGGTTTTTCCCTGATTTAGTCCTGATTTAGTCCTGGTTCATCCTTGGTTTTCACTATTTTTATATCGTTTTTCCCAGTTTTTTCCTCCCGGTTTAGTCCTGGCTAATGCTCTGATTTTGATCTGATTTAGTTCTTGTTTGGACCTAGATTAGTTCTGGTGTAGACCTGGTTTACTTCTGGTTTAGACCTGGTTTAGTCTTGTTTTTTTCCTGTTTTTTCCCTGACAGGCTCAGTGTCGGAGCTGGGATTCCTGCAGATCCGCCTGAGGGCAGCAGAGGGTGCTGTGGAGGAGCTGAAGAAGAAAAGCACCGGTCGGTGTCACATTTATTTAACGTTGTGATTTTTTTTGTAACTTAGATGTTTTTTGTGTTTTTGTTGCAGTTTTTGCATCGAAGCTGTGTTTGGCCGAGTCTCAGCTTCAGCGGCTTCAGAAACACAGCTCAGGTTCAAAACTGCACTTCCTGTGTTTTGGGTTCAATCTCAATGTAAAAAGTAATGTAAAAAAGTTTAAAGTCTGTAGGAGCGACTAAAGTGAAGATGTCATCCAAGAGTAGAATGAAAACTTCATTTAGAGAAAACGGGCTTAAAGTGTTGTTAAAATGTCCAAACTCTCCGTTTGCAACATATATTTTATCATTTTTATATCATTTTTTCACATAAGATATTGTTATATAGTGTTTGATGATCATTACTTGTTCAAATCAGACTTTACATCTAGTTTTCATCAACTTTCAAAAGATAAGATTAGGATCCCGGTAAAGTTTTGCTGCTCAGTGCCATTTGATGAGAATTTGTCTGAAGTCACTCCAACATGGCCGCGCTCCTCTGTATTTTCCACGGTTATCCATTCACAAATGTTTGGTATCCACATGATGCACGGAATCCCCTCTGAAATCCAAATACAATAAATTCCTTTGTGGAAGACACCAGCTGATGAAGAAATCAAACTCAACGTGTTCTTCAGTGTATTTATTTATTTATTTTGCTGTGTACTGTTTTCCAGAATGCCTTGCATTGAACAGTTCGGGAGCGGAGTCGGCGACAGAGAAACTGGACGAGCATCTGGAAGAACTCACCCTAAGGATGAGAGGTGAGTCAGCACCTCCCTGGCCTGAACCTAAGACAAGGCGATGGAAGGATAGAGATGTTTACAATCTATTTTGCAGTTAGGAGATGCTGCAGCAAAACTCAGATTTTCAGGCCAAGTTGGTCTTTTAACATATACACCTACTCTAAAACAAAATACCTAATCTTCACAATAACTCCATAGATTTAAATGGGAAATATAATTTTCAATGGTAATTTCTTCAAAATGCATTTTTCTCACATTGTGGCGACAATATCTGCATTTTTGTAGCTCCAACAGACTTCAAACTTTCCACTGTTTGAATCTGAATTCTGAATCTGAATGATGCAAACTTTGAATGCAGATTTCACCTAGTCTGGTTAACACCAGACTAAATCACAAGTGAGTAAAATGAGACGTGGTTAATGACCATACAGAGCCATTATTGGGAGATACAAGTGTCTATCATGAGCGCCTATACGTAGCTCTTATGGTGCATTCCAGGTGACTGGTAACTGGGATTTTTCCAACTTGAATATGACGAAATCTGACCTCAGAGCGTTTAAACCCGTATATAAACACAACGGCTAATGCTATAACAGTAGCTAATATGATATTATGTGGAGGTTTACAAGTTGTAAGTACCAGA
This sequence comes from Lythrypnus dalli, assembly GCA_011763505.2. NCBI lineage: Eukaryota > Metazoa > Chordata > Actinopteri > Gobiiformes > Gobiidae > Lythrypnus > Lythrypnus dalli. The sequence continues at coordinate 5,467 of JAADKR020392941.1, read as the reverse complement.
CTGAGTGGCATTCCAATGCATTTTTCCCAGTTGGAAGTCGGAAGTTTCCAAGTTGCCTGGAACGCACCATTAGCCAATCATATACATTTTACCAGATGAGGTATGTAGCATGGCAAAATTTAGATGAGAAAGAACACAACTTATTTGTTATTATTTTTAAAATGTGGTTTAGTCCTGGTTTAAGTCCTGTTTTGATAAAGAGTCAACACAATTCTTCACAAAAATATCACACATTTAAGAAATCTCTGTGAAATACTTATTTTTACTTCTTAAGTACATTGAAAGTGGATAATTTTATACTAGAGTAGAATTTTCTTCTTACTGACATATAAACTGTACATCCATCCATTATATTCTGCTTAATCCGGGTCTGGGTCGTGGAGGCAGCAATATGAGCAAGGATGCCCAGACTTCCCTACCCACGCACACTTCTCCAGCTCAGGAAATGGAATTCCGGGGAATCCCAATGCATTCTCAGGCCAGCGTGAAGTACATTTGTTGTTTTTAATTTGTACTTGCAGTAAACATTAGGAATGTAAAGTGCTCAGATAAACCACTACTACAGTCGGTTTTACCCTGAGGCTTTGGTCACCTATGCCCAGAGATCATCTTAAATATGTGATGGTCGCGTAGACCTTTTTTAAAACAATAAACTGATGGGCAATGCTATATTTTTGTTATTCTTTATCTCAGATCTTAAATACCTACCCTGCGTTTTTTCAGACTTCTGATAGTATTTATTTACACTTTTCACTCAAAATAACTAAATTCAACAACTGGATTAGGTCTGAAAAGTTTCATAATTCTCCTTTAAAAAAGTTATTAAACACACCAGGCTAAGACCCCAGACCCAACCTCGGACCGAGTTCTGGATCCAGTTTTAGACCAAGCCTTAGACCTAGGTAGGGACCGGGCCGGTCAGCCAGGAGATTGAGGAGACCCAGACAAGGTCCAGGACCATGGAACAGACCCTACGGACCATGGAGACCAGAGTCCGCAACCTTAGCCAGGAAAGCGAGGAAACCCAGACCAGGCTTCATCGAAAGATAGCTTGGTGTCTGCTGCCATCTTAGATATGGAAACAAAGTGCCCCAGTGCAGCGGAGTGTGACCAAAAATGGTACACATAATAAATAATAAAAGTTTAAATCTTGTTGCGAGACTATACATAAGGGCAGTCAGTATTTAGCAAAAAGTTGCTGAATGAACAGAAATTTGAACAAAAAGCAATACAAGTGCCATTTCAAGACGGCTGCTAGAACTGGATATTCATTTCAATGTTATTATGGCCATGTCCTGTCTAGAGTTTTATTAAATAGCTTTATCTTTAAGGCTTATATGAATATTATCATTTTTGATTCAGCAAATATGAACCAATTTCGCATTTACCGCCTATTGGACAAATGAGTGATTGCTGGTGATGTTTGACAAGGGCTGCAAAACAAAATGTTTTTTTCTGTGACTGAATTGGCCACTCGACCTGCTGAGTAAAATACACCATTACTGACACTGTCAGAGATCATTCTATATGAGCTGAAAAACGCAGAAAACATCCACAAAAATTGCAGAGGCCCTTGAAACCATCGATGGTGACTGGTATAAAACCACAACGTTGGGGCTGGCTGAGGAGGCTTGATGTCTTCTCTAAATATGCCTGGACTAAATGCCTTAAAATAAAACAGGAAAAGCTGTTTCGCAAGCGTTTCAACACATTTTGGATGAGGGTCGTGTGCCGGCTAAACTCCAAACTGACGAAGGGACAGAGTTTTATAACCACAACTTTAAAAAGCTATTGAGTAGGTACGACATCATACACTTTTCAACAGGGAATGAAACAAAAGCTAGTATTGAAGAACGCTTCAACAGAACATTAAAAACACACATGTGGCGATATTTAACCTCTGTAAACTCTCGCAGATATGTCGATGTGATTAACGACCTCGTTACCTCCTATAACAACACAATCCACCGTTCGATAAAGACTACGCCTGCATCTGTAAATAAAGATAACGAGAAGGAGATATTCAAAGTATTATACAAAACAGTGCCTAACAAACCACTAGTTTTTAAATTTAATGTTGGCGAAAATGTGAGGATTTCTAAGGTGTTTGTGAGGTGTTTTTAGAAAAGGCTATGAACAAAGCTTCACGGATGAATACGTCACCATCACACACCGCCTAGGGAGACAGCCTCCCATCTATAAGATAGCAGACCAGGCTGGGGAAAAGATCAAAAGCACATTTCATGAGCAGGAGTTGCAACGCGTGCTCATCGACAGTTGCAAAACATTTAAAATAGAAACATTATTGGAACGAAAAGGAGTAGGGCAAAAAGGCATCGTATTTGTCAAGTGGCTCGGTTGGCCAGAGAAGTTTAACTCGTGGATACCTGTGAAACACATTGTGGACCTGGAGAAGAAAAGCTCAAGTGGATTTTATGTCCCATTGGCAAGTAACGCCTCAATGCAAGTTTATCCAAATAATAAGATCTGGCATATCCGTACAAAGCTTGCATAACCGATTCTGCTAAATGAAGAATAGGAAGTTGGATTGATAGAAATACAGTATCCAAGAAATTGGCGCAGTTTCCCTGCCACGGATGCTACCATAACCATAGTCACCCCTAATGACAAGAAACACACAATCGAGATGACTCTGACTATGACTTTTACCATACAATTTATAAACTGCTTAAAGAAATGAACTATCACCTGTCCAACAATGAAGCACTATCGCATATAAGTGTGCAACATAATAATATTACAAACAAGGTGCACATATTCAATGCGAAAGGCTATAGTTTTATCTTTCATGGACACCTCGCAGAGATGCTGGGTTTCATACCAGGAAAGATTTTTGATACAGACACATCAGGCAGTAAACAAACTCCATCTCCACATCCTGCAGATATTTATGGAGGGTGTTACAATATATTCATTTACAGTGATATTGTGGGCTATCAGATGGTGGGGGACTGTCACGCCTCCCTCCTGCGTTGCATCAATATATGCAACGACACAAGATTTGTGCCCACACTCACGTATGACAAGCCGCACTACGCGCCTCTCTGCAAATCTATCCTTAATGACATTGAGATCGTCTTGAAAAACGACCAGAACCAGCACATACTGTTCCTTTTTGGAAAGGTGTTATTAAAACTACACTTTGAACCCATATAGAATCATCTGTAAAAGATGACGCATACGCCATTTATCCGAGATGACGCAAAATACACTACCTACTACATGAACCAAGCGGGAGGAGATTTGCCAGCTTATGCGGGTTCTTCTGTCCAGTATGGGAGTGGCATTGCCGGAATAGTCAAATCTCTCTACAGAATGGCTATCCCTCTTTTTCGACGTGGTATTGGACTAGCAAAGCTGCATCTGAAAACAGCTGCAAAATAAATCGCAGGAGATGTAATGTCAAATATAGCACGATCGGCATTTGCTAATAAGCAGAATGGTCATGGTCTAGCTGCAGTTACAAAGCTAGTGAAAAGAAGACCACCTAGTCTTGGCTCTACTGCGCATGCATGGAAGTCAAAAAGATTTAGAGCTAAAAGGGCAAAGACAGCGACGAAGCAATCATTCGGAGCTAGACGTCAAGCGTCACGCGGCAGATCTCCCGGTGATATTTTTATGTGAAACATGGCTTACTTCACAAACAGTCGGCAGAGTGTGTAAAAACCGAGTTGGATTTATTTACGGTTCCCTGCACACAAACATCGTTGAAAAAAAACATTTGTCAAAATACCACCAATTTAAGCGATAACTGAATATGGACCAATCGAGTTTTATATCTCTAGAAGTGATGAAGACTACCTCGATCTAAAGATTACAAATGGAGACGGTACCAACGTTGCACAGGGATCTGACGTAGGCCTTATCAACTATCCAGCATGCTCGCTGTTTTCACAAGTTGATATTATGCTCGGAGATTACATTAATAACACAATAACACAATTAATAACACAATCTTCTAATACTTATCCTTATCGAGGCATAATTGAATGCCTGCTAAACTACGGCGATACACACAAAATGGGCGCATTGTGGAGTTAATAGGACCAATTAATTCTGATTTATTCTTCCAGGAAAAACTCTTATTGAATGGATTAGACATTTCACTGAAATTTATAAGTGCTAAAAGTGACTTTGCTCTCATGACGGGTGTTCAAAACTCTGATTTTAGTGTAAAAATCGTCTCGGCCAGTCTGTTTATCAAAAAAGTTTCTGTTGCAAAAATAAACTTTTTTTGTCTCGCCCATGGGAGAGCTTTGCAACACACTAATACAAAATATGCAATCGATAGGGTTGCATTGAAATCGTTTTCAATTCCTGCCGGCTCAGTAACCAGGACAATTTGTATATCGGACAGGTCCCCAAGTTTGTGATAATTGGTTTTATTGATAACAACGGCTATACTGGGAGCTACAATCGTAATCCATTTAACTTTGAACACTTTGAGACGGAGTTTATAGCACTACAGGTTGACGGGCAATCTTACCCCGCCAAACCTTTTCAACCTCTCTTCCAAAGAGGACAGTACATTAGGGAATATTACCAGCTTGTACAAACAACTGGTCGTCATTTGAACAACAGATCGCTGGCCATCACAAAAGAAGATTTCGGGTCAGGCTATGCCTTGTTTTGTTTTAACCTCAAACCAGGTGAAGGACATTCTAGAATCAAATCGCTCATTAAAACGGGCAATGTCAGGCTTGAAGTGAGATTCAGAGTGCCTCTCCCCCGCACGGTCAATTTGATTTGTTATTCGGTTTTTGACTCGATTATCGAAATATCCAACCGGAGACAGGTTCTGCTGGACTACTATTGAAACATTTTGCCATCATGAACGCGATCGAGCTGATTAGAATTATGAAAAGATGTTGCAAGCGCGGGACACATTTTTTGGGTGTATTGGCATGCGATCAGCTGTTGAGACACTGCACAATAAAGCTTCCTGCCATGGCCATAATCAATACGCACCCTACAACCAAGCCTACCAAGAGAACACTGGCTGGCAATATACATCACAGCAGGAAAACACGGATGCTTTTTTGACAGCTTCAGAAATCCTGTAGATTACAAGAAATTTCCCTTGTCTATTAAAAGATTTCTCATGAAAAACTGCGATACAATTTTTTTTTCTGCAAAACAGATTCAAAGCAACCTCTCGATGGCGTGTGGACAACACTGTATTTTCTTAATGTAATATTCAAAGAGGCATGTCTTTCTGAAATTATATTCGTCTGATCTTTTTCGTAATGATGCCATGGTTTGTTAGCCTGGCTGCGTCAGACTAATTTCTTTCAGATATATAGTCTGGGGAAGATCTATTGGCTGAGGGGGCGGGAGTTGTTTCAGTTGTCGTTTAAATCCCTCGGCTCCTATTGGACAGCGCTACGACGAATCAACGCAATGAACGTCACCAGAGCCGGAAGAGACCGTTAGCACCGCAGAATGC
>JAADKR020392683.1:0-13332 GCA_011763505.2 Lythrypnus dalli | reverse complement strand
TCAACTTCCAGGTGGCGGTGCTGAGCCATTTTTATTGTGTGTATTTCTTTCAATTCCATGTATTTTCACCCCACCCCACATGTTTGCCAATTTTCATGACTTTACGTTAACATTTAGGGGTCAAAATTGAGAGTAGTTAGACATTTAGCTTGGCCCCGCCCACATCTTACAAAATATGACATGTCTGTAATTTTTTTGTATTGTTTGGTATATAGTGTAGAATGTACATGCAAAGTGGGAAACAAATAATCAAAACTGCAATTTTCAAGGTGCAGGTAGGTGGCGCTATAGTGGTGACCTCTGACCCTTTATTAGGCTCATTCTGTTCAGGCCGTGGGTGGCCTTATGTTTTTCCGAAGGGAAGTGCGATTGGATAGAGCGCGTGGCGGTCAGGTGTGGTCAAAGGTACAACAAAAAAGTGTGTTTTTTGCGGGGGCGGTAGGCAAACACCGTAACACCATTTTGAAAGCGCTGGCTGATTATATAAGCCCCATATGTGTAGATATTATTGGCCAAGTTTGAGCTCATTCTGATTAAAAACCTAGTACTAGTTTGTTAAAACATTATGGTCAACTTTCAGGTGGCGCTGCTGAGCCATTTTTCATTTAACATGTGTATTTCTGCCAATTCCATTATTCTTTACCTGACCCAAACACGACTGCCAATTTTTATGACTTTTCGTGTACATTTAGGGGTCAAAATTGAGATTATTTAGACATTTAGCTTGGCAACGCCCACATTTTACAAAAAATGACTTGTGTGTAATATATTTTTTTGTTTGGTATATGGGGTACAATGTACATGCAAGGTGGGAAACAAATCATCAAAACTGCAATTTTCAAGGTATAGGTAGGTGGCGCTATAGTGGTGAACTCTGACCCTTCATTAGGCTCATTCTGTTCAGGCCGTAGGTGGCCTTATATTCCCCAAAGGAAATTGCGATTGGATAGAGCGCGTGGCGTCCAGGTGTGGTCAAAGGTACCAGAAAAAAGTGTGTTTTTTTGTGGGGGCGCTACGCCAACACTGAAACACCATTTTGAAAAAGCCGGCTGATTATTGAAGCCCCATATGTGTAGATGGTATCGGCCAAGTTTGAGCTCATTCTGATGAAAAACCTAGGACAAGTTCATTAAAACATCCGGTGAGAAAAATCATTTTCGGGATTTCAAACCAAAATGGCCGACTTCCTGTGCATCAGAGGGCGGAGCTATAATAATGTTTTAGGACTGCCTCCTTGTGCTCGATCACTGTGGAGCACCCAAATTGGCCCAGGCCAAAAAAAGCTTGTCTCCAAATATATAATTGACACTCTTCAGCAGGTGGCGCTGTAGCCTGGGTCATCACTGTGGTCATGTGAATTGGCTCAATTGGTGTACGAACGATGTAATTTCCAAGGAAGTCGGACAAAGCATGTGAGAATTATAAAGATATGTTCTTGTTGAGACATTTGCATTGACCATGCCCACATCTTGCAAAATATGGCATATGTGTAAGATATTTTTTTATTTGGAATCTTGTGCAGAATACAGTGAACCCTCGCTATACCGCGCTTCATTTAATACGGCTTCACTGCTTCGCAGATTTTTTTACAGTGTTTTTTTTTACAGTGTTTTTTTTTTTTACAGTGTTTTTTTTTTACAGCACATTCAGTGGAAAAAGACGCTACAGCGCAGCGGAGTCAGGACGAAAAGGCGCAGCCGGGCGGACTGTGAAATACGTGACACAATATTTCCTGCTTTACAAAACCGTTCTTTAAACTATCAGAGTTTTTGTTAAAAACGTTCATATTTGTATTTATTTTGGCCCTTAAAACAAGTGTTGATGTTTTGTTTCATTCTATAGTACAATATTGCATTGTAAAATAATAGTAAAAATAATAATCTACTTCGCGGATTTCACTTACTGCAGGTTATTTTTGGAACACAACTCCCGCAATAGACGAGGGTTCACTGTATACATGCAAAGTGTCACAAAAATCATCAAAACTGCAATTTTCAAGGTACAGGTAGGTGACGCTATAGTGGTGAGTGATGATCATTTATTAGCTCAATCTGTTCAGGCGGTGAGTGGCCTTATGTTCACCAAATATAAATTAGTTAGGATAAAGGGCGTGGCTGTAAGGTACGGTCTAAGATCCACAAAGATCCCCAAACGCAAAGGGGGCCGTTGCCACGCCCACATCTTACAATATATGGCACATGTGTAATATATTTTTTTGTTTGGAATATGGTGTAGAATGTACCTGCAAAGTGTCACAAAAATCGTCAAAACTGCAATTTTCAAGGGATAGATAGGGGGCACTATATTGGTGAACATTGATGATTTATGAGGATGAATCTGTTCAGGCAGTGGGTGGTCTTATGTTCATTAATTATTATTGAGATTGAATAGTGGGCGTGGCTGTAAGGTGCGGTCAAAGGCGTCTTTTTTTACTAAAAAAAAGCATGATTTTGTCTGAGCGCTACTTAAAAATAACAAGACTGATGAAAAAACAACTGGCAGTTTATTGTAGCCTTATATGTGTCGATGGTATTGGCCAAGTATGGATTTTTTTCAGCAAAAAAACTGGGAGTGGTTCACTAAAACATCAGGTGTGCGAAATCGTCTCCAGGATTTCAAACCAAAATGGCTGACTTCCTATAGGTCAGAGGGCGGAGCTAAAATAATGTTTTAAGGCTGTCTCCATATACTCTATTAATGGGGACAACCCAAATTGGCTTGGGCCAAAAAAAGCTTGTTTCCAAACGCATAGGAGTTGACTTCCAGGGGTCGCCACTGAGCCTTTAATGTAATAATTTACGCGATGACTTCAAAACAGTAAATTTTGGGCAATCTGTGACCAATTGCTAAAATAAAAATGACTTTTTGTTGATATACAGAGGGTGAAAAATGGGCTCAGAATAATAATAATAATGGAAACGATTTTTCGGCTATTATTTTTAGGGCAAAAGGACACAAGCTAGAGTGATGGGTCTTTGATATGTTGTTGCCCATCCCAGAGAGGGCAGGTGTGATTTTTTTGAAGACTCCACCACTTTTTTTTCTTTTACACCACTCTGATTGTAGTATATGATTTTTTTAAGAAAAAAAAATGAGGGGGCGTCACTGAGTCATTTCTTTAGCAAGAGGTTGCAAATGGATGTCATTAAGTCCAGATCGCGATTTTCTACACGCGCTCTATTGGGACCATTCCAATCCAACAAACTTTGTAAAAGATATTGGCATTCTAAATGTCTTAAAATTAGATGCTTACTTAAAAAAATCCCATGGCCACGTCCACCATGATATGGAAAATCAAATTGATAAACTTTGATGGCACAGATGTTTGGGATATTCTGACCAAATTTTGAGCCTTTGGAATGAAAACTAGAAGCGTAGATGTCAAAAGTTCGAGGGGTACGCTTTTGAAAGTTTGAGGTTCCAGCCAATATGGCCGATTTCCTGTGCATTTTTGGGGCGGGGTCATAATGTGATTTTTTACTTGTCCTGACCCAGTCTACGATCCTGCCGAGCGAAATTGCTGTATGTTGACATTTTTTGTGGTCGGCCTCCCTTAGGCCCAATCTAAAGTGCCTCTTTGAGGGGGCGCTGCCGAGCCATCTTGCAATATTTTTTCTCAAAATTAGAGCTGGCAGAGTTCTAATTTTTGGCTATTCTCACTTGCGAATCCGTGTTTGTTTTCATGCTGAATTCTTGCTTTTTTGGGCTCCTGACGCGATTACAAGTAGTTACACACCGTGTCCCGAGCTCGGGCCTAATAAGAAACCGACCAAAAATAATGGTCCCTTGCCATGGGACTGCGTCCTGGCTCGGGCCCAATAAATATTAATTACTAGTTTGAGAATTGCCTTGAGGGCCGGATTAAAACTCTGGGAGGGCCGGATGTGGCCCCCGGGCCGCATGTTTGACACCCCTGAGTTAATACATTTATTCATTAATATATGTATTTGTTTTAATGCAGAAAAAATAAAGCAATACTGACAAAGTTTTTTACAAATTACATACAGCATCCATAAAGAATTAAGGAGAGCAAGCTTATTAGTCCTGTCTCCTTCATTTTGACTTACATTACGACTGTCATTTAGTTCCTTTTGCATTGCTACTGTTTGTATAATTCATCTGCTTTCCTAAGTTTTAAACTAAATCTCACAATCATTATTTACTCTCTGTTTAGTGCAGCTCAAGGCTCAGACAAGCAATGTGCATGTTGACCAATGTGCCACACGAGGAAGACAATGTAAAATACAATAAAAACAATACGTGAAATGGACTAAATATTTAATAACATGTCAAAAATGTTGTTGGTTGTTGTTTGACGTGAACCTCTTCTGGCACAGATATAACGGCACATATACGACTGGGTTGGGGACCACTAATTAAATAAATCACTACACCAATTGATGTGTTATACTGGTTAGAATTGATGAAATGAAATAAAAGCAATGAAATGAATACATGAAAATCGTGGAAAATTCATGGACATTTTTTTATCACATGAAATATACAATGTAAAAAAACACATTTTCAACTATTTCTTATAAGGCATGTGTCCATTGAGCAGCAAGTTTACAGTGATGTATGTTATGAAATCAGAAGACCTTCCTTACAAGGAAACATGTGTCTTCAATCTGAAATCTAGTTTAGCATTTAACATTTTTGACTCATTCCTTAGCAATCAGGGTACATTTTTTAATTGCAAAAGTACTCCAAAACCTGGTAAACAAAGAGCTGAATCCAAACATCCTCCAAGGAAGCACTTACAGAATTTCCCCCCCTCAAATCTTTACTTTGATAAACAATATCTGATCCACACTTCAGTTATGATTAGGTCCATTTGATGCCCTGTGATAATATTTAATTACGGGTTTTGAGCAGTCCAAGTGTCTGTGGCGTTAAAGGGGGGAATTTCCCAGTAACTCAAATCTCCAATTACCCCTGAATGCTCCCTGGGGACAGAACGGGACAGATAGAACTCTGTCTGAAGATGAGGGTCATTATCGGTAACCACATTAGAGCTACAGGAGGCGGGGCATGCAAGTGAGGGGAGGGGCTAGCAAGTAAAAGAAAAAACAGGACACTTTCTTGCACTTATAGGTCCAGTATGTTTGAAAACTGCAACAGTGGATCAAAGTGCTCCAGCTGTAAATGAAGAAATGACCAACTGGGATAGAATTACTCAAACTCTTCCTTGTATATCCACAATTACATTGTATTGTACCCAACTTGCCATTGAGCACCAATTAGATGACTAAATCATGTACAGTAATGTAAGGGCAGACAGAGGATGAAGGTGTCCCAATCATTTTGTTAACCCTTTAGTAAAAAATATGACTTTTTTTTACATACAAGCCAGACTATTAATAAACACCATTTAGGACATACATTATTCGAGATTTTTCGAAGGATGGTAAGTAAAGCTTCGTGGTGTAACGGCATCTGCATGTGTTAAAATCAAGAATATGACGCATCTCTCTGTTGTCTCACGTTCTCACACATTTCTAACATTTCTCAAGCTAATTGTAAAAAGCAGAGATAACAAATCAATGATGGACTGTCACATTGAATATATTTAAATTTGAATCATCAAACATGCTCCCAAGTATACATGTACTCCAGAATACAGGCATAACATCTTCACATTGCACACTTTAGGGGCCCCAAACCCCCTCTAACAAATCCACTGGCCTTTTTGTTGGCCCCCCAGTATAAAAAGTGGCACTACAAAAGATTGTTGTTCTTCAGCTCAAATAAAATGATTAAAACACATCTAAAATAGTCTTTTATGGGTTCGATTATCTTATTTTTTTATGTTTCTAGATGAAAAATAATGAAGGTATTGTAAACCAAGTATCGTTAAAGCAGTGGTATCGGAAAAAAAATGTGTGGTAACCAGCCCTAAACACAAAACAGACCAATGTTTCACTCCAGGCTTAATGAAAATATGACAAGTCTATCAAGAACAGATAAGAATCTTTCTAACCAAATTCTTTTTAAAGCTTTTAGCACACTTAATTTGCAAAAATCAAAACACTAGAACACTATGATGAGCCTATCCCTGTTTTGCTAAACTGCTTCTTGTGGTACAGCACTAATGGCTAAGTACAGGGCTGCAACAACCCAAAATAGATAAGAGGGCAGATACAATATGTTCAAAATAAACTTGTTAAAGCTCAAATGATCACGGTGCTTCAGTGAGAGTCAGTGACAGTAAAACTACATCAAATTAAGAGATTCAGCAATGACAGTGAGTGGTGCAGCAGTTAATATTCCTGCCTCATAATAAAAAGGTCCTGGATTCGACTCCTGGGCAAGATGGGGTGTGCATGGTCTAATCTCCCCGGTGCTCCTAAAACATGTACAATAGCCACACTCAATCACAAAATGGTCCTGGATGATGATAGTGTAAGTCAGGGGTCACCATTGTGGTGCCCGCGGGCACCCAGGTGCCCTTTGGGACATGCCCAGTAGCCCTTGAGACTTTTTCTAAGATATAAAAATAGTCAATTTTCTTGTAATGGACTCTTCAAAATACAGTTATTTCTGTTCTTGTTACCCTGTATTTGTGTTAAGTCATACATTTCTATTATGTTATGATTAATATCCTATAATCATGCAGTGTAACTTTGGGAGTCTTTGGGATATTTTCTTTAACTGGTAGCCCTCGAACAACTCAATGCTCTTGCAGTAGCCCTCGATTCAAAAAAGGCTGGTGACCCCTGGTGTAAGTGGACCCATTCTTTAGTATGAGAAAAGTTGTAGAGGAGAGTGAATGGAACATTTTCCCTGCTCTGACTGGCCAAACGCTGCTCCTCATTCACACACATTTAACCGGTGGCAGCTTTAGTGCTTCTGAACGCACCACCAGCTCAGTGTAAATCTCAGGTTTCTTACTTCAACATCCTGCTACGTCCAGGGAAACCACAGACATTCGGATGCTTGACACCAGCCAATCAGAAGGCTTACAGCAGCGCTAGTCGCAGATTGGGAGCCGGTTCAGAGTGGTAGGGGAGGGGACTAGGGTTAATTGATTCCAAATGGTAATATTCTGGGACTTATAGAGAGGCATTTTGCTTGGATCAGAGTTTGTCATGTGATTTCATGGTCAGGTCGACACAGGGCCAGACCACGGACATTTATGACAAGAATTTCTCCAAATGTGTGTTTGTATTACTATGAAAACATTCCAGGCCATTTGTGTTACATTTGTAAGTTAGTGAGATCATCCATGTGTGAGGTATAGGCTCATTGATGCACAATAATGTTGAAAAATAGCAGTAAATTATTAATAACCAGTACCAGATGACGTTCTATGTGACTTTTCGCAGTACATCAGTCTCTGTGGACAGTGCAAAGGAAAAATATATGGAAAAAGTTAATAACAACGGCACTAACGGCATAATTTGAGCATGGTCATGATCAGAATAATTCAGTAAAGAATGGAAGGGCATCAGGAGACCAAGATATTTAGTTGAACAATTGGAAAGTGCAAAAAATACACATGTCAATGTATGTTTTTGGAAAAAAACAGTGTTTGATTTGTACTCGTGTGATGAACTGGGAGAACAGAACAGTTACCAGAATACTCCTATTAAACAATTTTAGAACATTTCAAATCTTGGCCGGATCCTCCAAAAATAATTTCAGAAAGGGAAATGTGTCTGCTAAAAGGAAAACAAATTAAGAAAAAAAAACAAAAAAACATGGTTCAAAGCTAAAAGAAATCAGTTTTGTGTAATATTATCTATTGACCTAATTAGATGATGTGAGGTAACCTGCGAGCTGCCATATTTGTGAATTCACAAACACACAAGAATCCACAAATGGTGCTTGTGCTCGTTTGTATGAAACCGCACCATTGGAGCATCAGTATTGCAATATTGGCAGTATTACTGTGAGAACAACACGTTTTTTAATCCATCTTTTTTACCAACAGGACGACGCCAGAAAAACACAAAGTACGCTGCTACACACATAAATAATGTATTTAATGGATTTGCCTCCTGGCTGTTTGTAGTTTTGAGGCTTGGCTTTGAATAACTAAATGAGACACACTTGATCCAATCAACAGTAATACTCTTCTTGACTGATTTAATGGGAGTGATTCCACACTGATATATATTTGGTGCTAATGTTATTTGCACTGTAATATCACATAGTTTGAGCAATTGTGATGGATTGTGTCTTCGCTAAACAGTTCATTCTTACATACTTTATCCTAGTTGTTTCATTATTTTCTACTCTGAGGCCTCTTTGTGTGACTTTTTCATATTTTAATGTCATGCGTGCAGCCTTTCTAAGTATACATAATGGTTTTCTTTCATGATAAGCTTGCTAATTATTTAATGCTGACTGTCTTACGGAGCTTGCAATACATAGAAAAGTAATACAACATTCTTCATTAACACTTATATCACTGCCAAAGCTATAATATCTCCTCACAAGGACACTAGTAAAACATCCCCTGAACGAGGTGTACATGAACGCCTCTCCAGCCCTTGTCCCACTGTAAACAGTTTACAGCACATGACCAGCCCACATTCATCATGTTTACCTGCTGTGTGTGAGCGATAGGCAGACATGTTTTACAGTGCTATAACAACTCAAACAGGGGCAAACATTTGTCATGTAAATACTCCCAACGGCTCGTCTGCTGCTTTGCATCACAGGGAAGTGGGTCAGTGGGGCGTTCAGGAGACTGCGGACATGCCAACTCCAGCTGTCTAAAGCTGCTTCGGATCAAGTTTTAATAAAGCTAATTTGGTCTCAATTACAGTTATTTGATATACAAAGTGTAGTAGATAGAATGCTCTTATTAAGGCCTCTAACTGGATTATGGCTTTACAAGTCCAAGTCTTTCATTAATGGCAGTAAAAAGTACTTTTCTAAGCAGGTCAAACATCAGAGAATGAATAGGCCGTGAGTGTTTCCTGACTTTATAATTGTAATGTTTCTGATGAGAATGACTTCACTGCAGCTTTTACATTCACTTACTGCATGTCTACAAAGAGGCCACTGCAAAAAATAAATGGGATTAGACCAATTTTCAAAATGCTGACATAAAGTGGAAAGTACCTGCTTTTGTTGACATATACAAAAAAACTCTCTTTAGTCTTTGAATATATTTTTTACTAAAAATAAACCTACAAAAATCATCTTTGCTGACTTCAAAGCTAAATAAATAGGGCTAGGAATTAGCTGTCAACAAATCTTAATAGCGTTGAGTCTGAAGACGCTATTTCAAAGATGTTGTCTCAAGAATGATATACAAATGCACATCCTTTAAATAACAAAGTGGCCAAAACATGAATAAAATGAGCTTTGCTGTGTAAGTATTGTTTTTACTACTTTCTACTTCTACCTACTTGTTACGTCTTGTTACAGGAGCAGCTCTTCTCCCATACATGGACTGGACACACAAAGCTCGCCCTGCGCTCACTCTCTACCTGGACAGTGTGACCTGGAGCAAAGTCACGTGCGTAACTCCCACCATGGCTCAAAGTCATGTTGTTCAGCGGCTGGGACTCTGCAACAGTAGAACCCACAGACACTGAGCCACGGAGCACAAATCAGCTCTAGATGACAAACTAATCCAGACAGCAAACCTTCAGACTGGAGCACAGGCTGGGAACGAACAGGCCGGCAGAACAAGGCCATTAATCAGTCCAGTTTACTTGACTTCTATGCACATTGGGTCATATTCCAAATCCAATGTCTTCTTACAAACAACATGGGAATTTACTAGCCTGATAACATCCACCGCTCCTCACGCTGCATTTCATTTCTCTCTGAGAAGCGTCTGGAGAGTCGGACAACAAAATCACAGTTTTCGGGGATCCAATCACAGAGCAGGGAGGGACAAGCCCGATGACTTGTACTCTCTGAGCTTGCTCTCTTGAGTAGCTAATGGTGCATTCAGGGCAACCAGGAACTGGGAAACTTCCGACTTTCAACTAAGAAAAAATCATTAGAACGATGCTATTTTCAAGCTGGGAATTACGGGGAAATGTTTACACAACATCGTATTAGTTCCTGTTATAGCACGAGCCGTCGTCTGGAACGCATCGTAACAGCTGCATACAGACACTTATGACAGACATTTGTATTGTCCAATAAACGGCTCTGGACAGTCGTTGTTTTAGTCTCTTCCCCAGACTGAATCTGACTTCTGATTCAGTCAGGTGCTAACCAGGCTAGGACTTTACAGCATTGGTTCCTAAATATTTTTGGGACCAGAGTGTAAAAACTGCTCTGAGTGATTTTCTTTCTGGAATAACAATTATATACATTTAAAAAAATCAGCATTGATGGTCCCCGGATCCCAGTTTGAGAATTGTGGCCTTACAGGCACAGTGAAGCATAGCTCTAGGATGGAAATAGCATGGTAATGTAATGGATCAGCCCTAACCCAGTGCAAAGATCGCCAATTACTAGCAACACAACATGGTCCAACTGCAAAATATTATTTTTATTTTTTACATTTTTATTTGGCTCGTTTTGGCTCATAGCTTTTCATGGTAGCTTCAAGGCAAGTCCAAAAGCTACACCATAGGCCTTTTTTCCACATAACATGCCTGAACCCAACACGGTTTTGGACCGATTCAAATGAAGCCAAATACTAACTTTTGATGGAGTTTATGACATTTTTTTGAAGTGCCAAGCCAAAACGTAAGGAAAAGAAGCAGTTATCCTAAAAATGGCAAAAGCTTTTACAACAGCAGTATGAGGTTGTGAAAGAGTTCAGAGTGCGTTTATGTCACATTAGTGTCAGAGCAGCTCGCTGTGACCCGAGGTGCAGGACAGTGCCAAAGGTCGCTCTCTTTGGCCTTCGTCTTACACCGTTGCGTCCAGTTGAAACTCAAACCTTCTGCAGATGTGGAGCCAGAAGCACCTGGAGCATGTTTATGTTGGTGACAAAAAGGCTAAACCCCATTCGAAAAGCACAGTTTTGCAGAGTCTTTCTTCTACCTGTAGTTGGCACGGTGGAAAGTGTGTCTATATGTAAGGGAATGTTAAAGACAGGAAATGACATCACCATGACCCAAACAAAGAGGACTACAGACAAGTTTTGGCGAAGCACGACGCCCCATTGGCCGGATGAGATTTCCTCCACATATGAGATTAATCAGTGGAAACATGCTCCATTTAACAGAGTAGGACCTGACTTTTCCAGCTCAGTCAAGTCTATCAGGCACCAAAACATTGTCTACACAGGAAGAGAAGGAAGAAGCACAGGATAAAAAAAAACTAGTTTTTTTTTTTAAACTTAGATTTCAATTTCAATTCATCTCAAGGATTAAAATAATGTTTTCATGTGGAAATAAGGGATTGTATGTGTAAAAATGACCAAACATGCCTTTTGTGAGGGACAAAATTGAGTTGCTTGGTGCAGTTTGTCCGTCAACACTATCTGGAGCTATAGAGAGATGCAAAACAACACAGGTCTCTGGCAGCGGTTGGAGCTGGACTGGAGTTTATTTAAAGGGCTGGAACCTTAGACAACAGTCAGAATGTGCACTCACTGAAGTCATTTCAAAGTAAATATGAAGCCATGCCTCCGAGATGTATGTCAACCATGTAAAGGCAGACGAGGGCTAGAAGTGACCCAGACTGACTACTGTTGTATTAAGTGAGCTTCCATTTGGACACTATAGAGATGGGAATTTTTAGGTGTTTCTTTTAGGAAGAGTGGAAAGCAATCTATCAAAATCCTCAGGCTAAGTATAGATGTTCAAGGTCTCATATTATGTTGAATCTTCCACGTTTCAAGAATCCTTCATACATTTTTTTTTAACTCATCATTCCTGTTTAAGGTAATTGGAGAAATCCATTTCTTTCTCAAGAGCTCGACACTTTGTTCCACCTGATGATGTCACGAGGTGGGGCCTGCTTTCACCAGACAGTGCTCCTCTGTTTTTATGTTTAAACTGCATCTAATTGCAAAAATGTCTTCAGTGCAAAGCATGTTTCTTTAGTAGCTATTTTCACCTCAGTCCCCACTGAAAAACAGGCCGGATGTTTCTTATCAATGTAGATTATTTTAAGTTAAAAAAACAAAAAAATACAATACTTGTGAATGTATGTAAGGGGCTTTGCTGGTCGCTCATTGTGTAGGGTTTACTCACTACAAAAAGGACAGCCATCAAGTCCACCATGGAGGCGGCCGAGAGAGCCTCCAGGTGGCTGTGGATCAGGAGGAGCGATCTGTGGGCCTCTGCTACTGGGACACAAGCCAGGGATTGATCAACCCTAGGCTGGGTCACCTGAGGGAGGTGAAAGACCCGAAACGTCCGATGAACTCAGGAACATCACTGATGATGTGTCCCAGTTGCTTCTCATGATGTATCTTTCAATCATTGTGCAAAGTCATGAAAACTATATTATCGTTGCCTACGAGGAATGTAAAATGCTCTCAAGCCCGGATTCAATTTGATTTTAAGTTCCCAATTTTTATGAATTTTGATTTTAGTATAACTTATTTTAAAACTAAAAGGTGCTTCTTTTATTTTACCATCTGCATCAACAATTCAGCAAGGGAACATTACATTATAAAAAAAATTACAAGACATGAAAATGAGCTCATTCAAGAACTTGTACACTTTTTAACATCTGCATTTTTGTCTTTGTCCGACTGTAACTATTAAGTTTAGTGCCAGAACTAAATATGAAAATAAATAAATGTACAATAGAAATGTTATCACAAATGCTTTTATGTTGTTTTTAAAATGTGAACATTTGCATGTATGTCTTTATGTCAACCTGAACTTGTCTTAAAATACAGAACTTGCTGTTACACATTTTAACTGGAAAATAAAACAAAACTCTCATTAGCAAACCAAAATTAAATTAAAGCTGCAAGCGGCGATACAGGCCCTCGCCCCGGCGCGACTCCCTCCCTTGCGACCGCCCTGCTCGACCTCACTCGCCTTGTCCACATCTATCACCAAGAAAGTATTCCTGGCCACACCCACATTATTCAAGATATTGTTATTTTCAGTTGTAAGCGGTGCACATGTATTTCAAACTGCAGTAATAACTCTTGTGTTCTGTTTGCTACAGTAAATAGACTGACACACCCTCCAGTTTCACTGCCCTTGGAATTAATCTCAACATCTAAATGCAATGAGTTGGCAAATTTCTTTAATAACAAAGTCCAAGGCATCAAAAATGCAATAACCTCAACGACACAAATGACAACACTTCAGCCAGTTAGACACCTAGGGCTGGCACATTTCACACCTGTCACTGAAGAAACAAATGAAGATGTTATCTCTGGTCTGAGTTCATGTACATGCCGCCTAGATGAGGTACCAACTAGATTTCTAAAGTCCGTGC
>JAADKR020392071.1:0-13351 GCA_011763505.2 Lythrypnus dalli | reverse complement strand
CGCAAGGGTTGAGTTGGTCCAGGACATTGTCCAAAGCCTTCTGAGTGCGGAGAGCTCTTTTCATGTTGGTTTTTGGGTGGAAGGTTGATGGTATGGCTTCAAATCCCCGAGAAATGCGTGCTAAAAGTGACTGTTACTCGACGGCGGCAGCAGCTAATTAGTGCTCATTGCGAACACCTGTGGATTCGAATTCGCTCCCCGGGGGGCAGGGGCGGGGCTGGCCCCGGACCTAGCCGCGCCCCCTCTGGGGCTAAGTCTCATTGATTTGAATCTTTGGAGCCATTTTGCGGACCTTTGGGCCTTTTACCGGGGTAAAAATATACCCTGGGCTTTATAGTGTTAAAAAGATACTTCAAAAAGCTTGGTCCAGCTTGCTGAGTAAAATAGCAATACAAAATAGTTACAGAATTCAACATTTCTAAACCCTGAAATGCTGAGGCATGTTGAATATTTGTGTGCTTTAGGCTCGTCTTTGGGTGCAACTGATGAAGGACCTTAGGCAGGGAGTGAAGCTGAAGCAGGTCCAGGAGACGCCCTTCCACCCGCTGCCCTCCGAGTTCAGCCTGACGCCCTTCGAGATCCTCCTACAGGACATCCGCACACGCAGGTTCCAGCTGCGCAAAGTCATGGTGAGCCCCGGGCAGCATTACACACTATACTACTCCTTAGATGTGGTTTGTTTTCTTACATTCAGATTCTTTTGCAAATTGTAAATAAATCCAGGAGTTTTAGGATTTGACAGAAGACCGAAGTGTGAAATGTGAAATCTTGCTCTTGTGCAGGTGGATGGAGACATTCCCACTCGTGTAAAGAGGAATGCACATGAGCTCATATTGGATTTCATCAGGTCAAGGCCCCCTCTCAAGCCTGTGAGTCACCCTCCCTGAAAATGCTGTACAAAACAAACCTGTCACGTCAAAATGTTGCCAAGTCCCCAGGTGTGTGATCTTTGATGCAGCTGCCTACAGGCACATATAAGCCGTGCTGATTCCCAGAGCAGATGAGGTGGGAGAAGGATTGGTTTTCATGACAAAAGGGTTTCTGTTGCTCTGCTTGTGTGTCCACATTAGCGGTTAGTCATTCATCATCATTATAAGATACTGCAGGCAGATTACACTTCCTACTGGTTCAATCAAAACAGAATATCAGCAAAACACTATGTGCATAGAGAAAAAAATACACATATATATATCAATTTGAAAGTTTGCTGTAGATTTCCAGTACTTTCAGTGATTCAGTAAATGTATAGTTTAATTTTGTCGGTATATTAGTTACATTTTTTTTTTGGTGCTTTCTGGTGACTGTGGTAATATGAGGCAGGGTAAATGATTGTCCAGAGCCATTTATTGGGCAATACAAATGTTTATCAAAAGCTCTTAAGTCACTTGTATCAATTTTGCCAGATGATGCCATACAAAACAGTATGGGGGTTCCCAGGCTAGAATAGGGTAGTAATTAATAATAAAATGAAAAATGTGAAAAATCAAAACAAACTGTTCTTAAGTACAAGACTGGAAAGTTTCAATCCTGTAAGTGCTACTAAAGTCAAGATCTTGTTTCAAGAATGTATGGAAACCCTTATTTGGAGGAAGTCAATCAATTAATCAATCTATCACGTTTACTTTGTATAGCCCAGGGGTCGGCAACCCTAATGACTCAAAGAGCCAATTTGACCTGGTATTTGCAAAAAAAAATCCACAGGGAGCCGCAAATTATTTTTGACCTCTAGAATGAAGATATCATATAATGTATATTTATCCTCTTCATTAATAACATCAGAGTCGGAGTGGGAGTCGTTTTCAGTCCGTGCATTTTGTGAACAGACTGCCCCTCTCAGTTAATGTTTTAGCTCAAGTATTCAAGTTAAGGGGAAAAGTGACGCTTTTGATCTAGGGCAGAGACTATAAATAGTAGGGGGGGGTCAGGGGGTCCTCCCCCTGAACATTTTTAAGAATTCAGTTGTGAGTTCCTGCATTCTAGTGCATTTAAAATTCTAAAAACTTTTCAGTTCATGGTAAATGGTAATGGCTTCAATTTATATAGCGCTTTTCCACCTACAGTAGGCACTCAAGCGCTTTACATCAAGCAACCACTCACCCCAGTGTGCGCAGACAGGGTGGTGAAGAGGGTGAAGTGTCTTGCCCAAGGACACAACGACAGTATGCGCCTGTGGGAGTGGGGTTCGAACCGCCAACCTTACGATTATAATACAACCTGCTCTACCATCTGCGCCACTGTCGCCCCTATGATCCTTATGCATTGTCAAAAATCAGTATTTGAGGCTTGATTTTTCCCTTATTCTGGTGATTAAAACAGCAGTTGCAACAGTCTTTAATGTAGCCTGTAGCAGTGGTTCCAAATGTTGGGGTGGACCACCCCAGAGGGGCACCTGGGATTGCAGGAGGGGCCCAGAACTTTGTTTCGTCAGACAATCAGGCCAAACGTGAAATTATTTAAGAAAATTA
Source organism: Lythrypnus dalli (assembly GCA_011763505.2). Lineage (NCBI taxonomy): Eukaryota > Metazoa > Chordata > Actinopteri > Gobiiformes > Gobiidae > Lythrypnus > Lythrypnus dalli. The sequence continues at coordinate 10,886 of JAADKR020392071.1, read as the reverse complement.
AAAATAATCAGATAGGTATTTCCAAGTGGAATTTAAAACCTTTTTAGTATATTCAGGTGGCACTGCATCAAAAACCGACATCAGTGTGTAAAGGATATCAGCACATGGGCTCAGGAACACTTCAGAAAATCACTGTCAGTGACTACAGTTCGTCGCTACATCTGTAAGTGCACGTTAAAGCTCTACTCTGCAAACCAAAAGCCATTTATCAACAACAGTCCTCTGGACCAAAGAGGAAAAGAACCATCCGGACTGTTATAGGCGCAAAGTTCAAAAGCAGCATCTGTGATGGTCTCGGGGTGCATGAGTGCCCAAGGCATGGGTAACTTACACATCTGTGAAGGCACCATTAATGCTGGAAGGTACATTCAGGTTTTGGAGCAACAAATGCTGCCATCCAAGCGACGTCTTTTTCATGGACACCCTGGTTATTTCAACAAGACAATGCCAAGTCACATTCTGCATGTGTTACAATAGCGTGGCTTTGTAGAAAAAGAGTGCGAGTCCTTCCCTGGCCTGCCTGACCTGTCCAAACCTGTCCCCATTGAAAATGTGTGGCGCATTATGAACCGTAAAATACGACAACGGAGATGAGGGACTGTTGAACAACATTAGCTGAACATCAAGCAAGAATGGGAACGAATTCCACCTGAAAAGCTTCAAAAATTGGTCACCTGAGTGTTGTTAAAAGGAAAGGCGGTGTAACACAGTGGTAAAAATACCCCTGTGCCAACTTTTTTGCAATGTGTTGCTGCCATTAAATTCTAAGTTAATGATTATTTGCAAAACAAAATAAAGTTTCTCAGTTCGAACATTAAATATCTGGTCTTTGCAGTGTATTTAATTGAATATAGGTTGAAAAGGATTTGGAAGTCATTGTTTTTATTTACGATTTACACAGCGTGCCAACTTTTCTGGTTTTGGATTTTGTGCAAGCCAGAGCTTCTCCGTCTTTAAGGCACATACACACCACACTCGCCTAAATGGCCCAGACGCCTGTAGTTTTGACTTTGCATAGAAGCGCATCAAAACGTGTCAAGGGAAACACAAATGGTTGTAGACAGCTTTAGAGTTTTCACGACGGCAAGAAAAACAAACAAAAAAACAAGTTGGAGGAAAAAATAAACATCCGGGAGAACTATAGTCAGAAGAGAATTCAGTGCCCTGGATGGACAGACACAGATTAAACCTCATGGCTAATTTACAATCCATTAGAAGAAGAGCCTGAAGACTGTGAAGTTGATGTCCGGTTACTCTGTTAACATTGAAGACTGCAGAGCCGAAGTCCGGTTGGTTGGTTATCACTGGAGCACCGGCAGCCAGCAGAAAGTTACCTGAAACAGATGCCACTCCATGGAGGGGAGTGGGACAGGGGGCACTATATGAAAAGCAATGAACAGACTAAAGGTAAATTAAATACTGCAACAAATTAACGACAAAATTGATTAAGTAAGAAGAACAAAAGCATAGGGCTCAGTGCCCCGCACTTCCCCCAGCTTTAATACTCCGAGGGTAGCTTTAGGCTTTGGGGTTTAGAGTTGTAACTGACCTAACCATAGGCTAAGAGGAAAGTTTTAAGCCTAGTCTTGAATGTAGAAACTGTGTTTGCTGCCACAAACCCACTGCTTTTACTGCTTTCGGAAATGCACTGAGATGAAAAAAATACATACTTTTGATTACATATTAATGTCATGCATTTGACCGTGGATACAAAAAATGTCAATTTTTGTGTATGGGAAAGCAAGTGACAAGACGAGAAATGGTTGCCATGAATTCCTGGATTTCTGCGGCTCACTCGCTGTCAACATTTCATAACGTACTGCAATGTGTACTTTATGGGACAGTTTGGCCTTTTTTACTGTGGCACAAGCTAATTTATGAAGGGACAAAAGTAGGTAAAAATCTCAACATTGACCACTGCGTGAAAAATGTATGCTTTCACCTGCAATATCTCCCCTAATGCATGCCTTTTTTTGGATTTACAGCCAACAATCTCTTCAGGACAAAACAAAAATGCAAACCTACAACTTCTTTTATGCCATTTACAACTTTTTTTTTTTTTTAATTGAGGTTGTAGCTAAGCACAGCTGTTGTCAGTATCCAATATAGATAGATTAGATAGATTGATTGACCTTATTGATTCCCTAATGGGGAAATTTGAAGTTTCACAGAAAAAATACCTCAAGCAATACACACATTAAGACCACAATTATTAAATTTTGACCGTAATAATGATACACTTCATGATTTAGTACTAATACATAGACATTTGTTGTAAAATGCACTATAAAATTTAGAGTCCGTTGAATCCGAATGCAGCCAAAGCCACATATTTTAGATTACTTACAATAATCTAAATATGTTTTTGCAGGCTGTTGCTGTTTGTTGTGGCACAAATCATACTAATGAAACAGTTGATAGTACAAATATTGCCTGCTAGCTTGTGATGGTTGACTTGATGTGGACAGTGATCGGCAATGTCAGGGCTCTGGAGGGGTAGTGGGACTGACTGCTGTGCTCTGCTGACCTCAGGTTTCAGAACGCTCCCTGCCCCCTCCACCTCCGCAGCGGCAGACCCTCCATGAGCAGGTGCTGGCTCAGATCAAGCAAGAGAGGAAGCTGCGCCCAGTCTTTCCATCTACCAGACGTGAGTATCCACCATCTCAGTACCCCCCCACCCCCTTCAATGCATCACAGCTAGATGATCCTGGGTTCAGTTCCAAGGTAGTCTTTCTGTGGCATTTGTAAGGCCCCATACGACTTTGCAGAGGGGTCATTCCATGTAATTTCATCAAATGCCTCCAACCTGACCATCTTAGAATATCCTGGAAAAAATCTAGTATGAAGATACACTTGTTAATTAGAAACATTACTTAATAGTTTTCTCTTAAAAACATCATTGAACCAAGGGTAGTTTAGATGGTTTTTGGCATCATGCTCTGAAAAGACATTTTTAAACAGCAAAATCTGGAAAACTCCACTTGTAGCCTTCAAAGGTTTTACAGTGCATATCTGTTACTAAGAGCCTCCAGACATAAAACGTCAGGGCTGTAGCTCAAGTACAACCTAGTTTTGTAGGCAATCAAACTTGTCCAAAAATTTGGCTTGTCGCACATTTGAAGAGCGCCTGAGCTCCCATTTTTGCATATACAAGACTTCTATCATTTCTACCTCTATCTTATCTTAAACATTCTCCAAAGTATGGTCTCTCTTGTGATCACTTTCACAGATATTGAGGCTCAATACTTCGTTCAAACTTACTTTTTTAAAAAGATCACTTTTTTGTTGTTATTATTATTATTGTTTTGTTATATTTAAACGTTGAAAAGGGGGTTTCCTCGTTTTGTCGTAGTCAGTCAATCAGTAATGTTTTTTTTGTATCACAACACGCGAGGGCTGAAACAGTGAAAAACAAAATGCATGAAGAATGATGTACAAGCCAAGGCTCTTCCATCGTTGGACCCTAAACCCCAGATTCCAAATCCTCTGTCCCTTCTCCGCTCAGTTCAAGTTCATCTGACAGAGCAAATGCGTTGCTATGTTAATTAATAAAAGCAGTCCCACATCCTCCCTGACTGCTCCATTACGGACCAACCCCAATTTTCTGGTCCACTCCGCTTCATCGAGGCCAATAGGAAGAACGTCATGAGCAAATTATGTAAAAAGAGAATGTTAACAGCAAGTAGCAAATGTTTAAATACTCACTACTGTTGTACTTAAATATTGGATACAAACTACTATGTTTACACCAGATAATGAAGAGTTCACATCTTCTTCTGCATGTAATGGCGAGGACAAATATACCTTGCCCAAACTGTGAACATTATGTGCTTTTCGTGGTATAAATTTGGAGGATACCCAGAAAAAAGTGTAATTTTTCATAGTGCAATTACAATACAATTATACATACCTAGAGCTATATATATAATTTATTGCGTGAACTCTTGGACATGCTCTCCTTGGTCTCCAAGCAACTTTGGAGCGGACCAGCGGTCCCACCGAGGATGTGGGATTCACAACTAAGCGTTAGGTCCAAGTGATTTTTTTAAAATCCTGATATTTGTGGGGCTTTTGTGGCCATTGTTTGTTCTGCATATCCGAACAGGTTTATGTAAAGACCATTTTAAGTCCTAGTTAGAAATGCAGTTTTGTTACATTTATTTGTTAAAAATTCACATTTATGGGCACCAATGCTTTAATTTTGCTCATAGTTTTTAGATCCAGTTTATCTTTGTTATTGGTGTACTTGTGTGGAGCCAGGTGGCTGTGCAGTTTAATATTGCCTGCATTAGGGGGAGCCAAGGAATGTTGAAAAAAGTAAAGCTGGTCTGGGTTACGGCCCAACACTTTTCACTGTGTTTTTGTACTATTGTGGAAAAATATGTATTTTTGCTGTAGAACTCATGTGTAACAGGACCACATGAAACAACCCCATTCCGTAAGTCATTCATTCATTAAAAAAAAACGTTTAGAGGCTGTTATTTTGGCAAAAGGAGGATCTACTAAATATTTTTTTTTTTTTCAGTTTGTGGTCCCAAATTTAGGCACCTGCTTTATTATGATTAAATAATTATTGCACACTTTCTGTAAATCCTATAAACTTCATTTCACTTCTCAAATATCACTGTGTTCATCTGCTATATGATATATTTAACTCAATTTTTTTGTAGCAACGTGTGAACCAGCTGGTTCAGATCACCACGGTTTAACAGGTGAAATAAGAGAAAAGCAACAAAGATAAATTAATCAATGAATATTTGTGTTAATTGTTAGTTATTGTTATAGTTTGTGACTCCTTGTCTGTTATCCGCCTACTGCCCATGCGCTCTGAATGGTGTTCAGTGCGCAGACTACTCCTGTCTCCGCATGCTCACCGCACACAGAGAGCGAACAGGTTTCATGTTCTGGAGACGGGAGCAGACAGCGCACTGAACACTTCTGAAACAATTAACACAAATATTATTATACATGTATGCACGAAAAGCGCCGCGCAATCTGCAGAATATGAAACCATTGTATGTAATTTTCATGCACTACAAAGGCCTCAGCACCTCATACTTTCACTGAAGTCACAGGTGCGCCAGTCACCGGCACATTATATGCCCTATATCTTTAAGAACCATATTTTTAATATATTTGTAATTTTTATTCCGTTAAGATTGATTTATTACAACTGTTACGGCGCTTGGCCTGGGCCCACCACCCAATTGGCTCCTGTTACCTGGCCCGACTGATTGGTGCGGCACGGTTCCGATCGTCCAATCACTTGTCTCCACCTGCGGCTCCTCCCTTGGGCCACGCATAAGAAGCGGCCTGTAGCCTACGGTCTGCGGCTCCGCACCAGCTGATTATTTTGCCTCGTTAGACGCATCTCTCGTCTGGTGGACATTGTAATTGTGCTTCGAGACACGATTTTTGCATTTTGTATACCTTAGTTGATTTTGTTGTTTATGTTTAATCTAAGAGCATTGTTTCGTTGTAACATTTAATTCACCTTGTATTAAAATAGACAACTTTGTTTGCACCTCAAAACATCTGCTCTAATATCACTTCCCTTGGTTCACCCTAGCAGAGCTGGTCGTAACACTATACAGAATAAAATTGCAAAAGTATAAAAAAAGAGCTGTGTTCTCACCAAAACGGCTATCCCTGTTTTTTGAAGACAAAATCCATTCTCCTTGCTTTCCTCAAGAAGACTTCTGTCACTCTGCTGTACAGTTGATCCGTCTGTTTCAGTTCCACCAAAAAATCCTTCTCTATAGACATGGAGACCAGTCCTGAAAGTCGAGTTTGTCCTGTCGTGTTTCTGGAGTACTTTTTGATGCACTTCAGAGTGTGTAAAGCTGCCCCATGCTTTCACTCAGATGTTTCTTCTTTAGGAAATCAAGGAGATCCACTGGACTTTTTCCATCAAAGTCTGTCATAGCATACATTACAGTGAGTTCTGTTTTCAGCCGGGACAGATCGAACAGTGTTCCTACTCTGTGTTAAAATGGAGAACGCAGTTTGCAGGAATTTTCTCCTGTATGTCTGAAATTGCTTGCTCCAGAAGGGAGAGAAACTGTAATTTTCCATGGTCTTGATATCGGTTCCGTATCTGACCAAGAATGTTGTCCAGAGTGTTGCTGTGGAGTTATTGGTGGTGTGTGCAAGGTCTCCTTGTGCTGCGCCCCGTCCTCTGCGAGCGCTTGGACCACCTGAGATGCACGCTGTTTTCGCGTATATCTCTCACTTAATAGTGTCACCAAATTCGTTCACCCTTGCCAGACAAAACTGTACATCCAAGGATTATTGTATTGCAAAAATCACACTAAATTCAACAGCACCAAGCACAGTGTCCTCATCATACTCCTCATGGTGTTCCAGTATGTGGTCAAAAAACGTATTTAATGCTGCTCTCTTTTCATATACTGCATTGACCAATCTTGATGTGATGCGAGAAAAGAAGGAAGCTCCACATAGTTGCCTCAGTTTGTGAACTTGGCGCTTCCATCGTGTCCCCTAAATGAAAGTTCCTGTTTACCCCAAAACATAACACCATCTATCAGTCTTTTCAATATTTCCCTATTTTTCGTCACTTTTTCATTGTGGAGTTCAACTTCCCTGCACACTTGTTGAGCTGTAGAACCACTCGGGTGTCCCCAAATGTTTTTAAGTGCCCAGCCGTGATTTGGTGCGTTGCTTAAACAACTCAGGTTTGCTGTGTGGCTCCAAACACCAAATCGATCTGTTGCAAACAGCAGACATTTCCAGCAGTACAATTTGCAATTTGACAGGTTAGCAAAGTTCAGTGCATATCCAGTCAGAGGATGAGAAGTGTTACGTTCAACGTGAAGGCTGCTAGCTGGCCCTGATGCCACCATCTTGAATCTGATTGGTTATCGCAATCTGTCTGTTTCTGTTTATTTATGTATACGGGCGCCTTCACTATTAATTCTGAAGGCCTCGGGAAGATTTCTTGGAGCCTGGCAACAGATGACAGCTCAAATTTGATAGGATGAAAGCTCTAACATAAATATATAGCCTTGGAAGCAGCGAAAACAAGGATCTTTTAAAATAGCGCAAACGAGAGTAAAGCCATGAAATGAAGCGGAAAGACAATGAGAAATAAACTTATACATATTAATGAAAAAAATAAATTAAAAAATTAAATGTGTTTTCTGATTATGTTTAGGCCAGCAGAGAAGGCCTTGCAGGCCCTGACGGCCCGCCACTGTGTATGAGTGATTTCATTTCCAAGTAAATCGGAAAGCATGTCAGAAATATAAAGAATATGCTATTGTTGAGACCTTTGCATTGACCACGCCCACATCTGCCAAAATATGGCATATGTGTAACATATTTTTTGGTTTGGAATATTGTGTAGAATGTACATGCAAAAAACTGCAATTTTCAAGGTATAGGTACGGGGTACTGTATAGGTGACCGATGATGATTCATGAGGCTCAATCTGTTCAGGCAATGGGTGGCCTTGTGTTCACCAAATATTAATGAGATGGAATGGTAGGTGTGGCTGCAAGGTGTGGTCTAAGATCCCTAAACGCAAAGGGGTGGACTTCCAGGGAGTGCCACCGAGCCAGTGTTTTATATATTTACTTGCAAACTTCAAAAAAGTAAATTTGTTGCCACCAATATGCGGGGCGCCACTGAGTCATTTTTTGAGCGAGATATGTCATTTACATCATTACGTCCAATTTGTGTATATGCGCTCTATTGGGTCCAATCCAACAAACTTTGTAAAAGATATGGGCCATTTAAATTTCTTAAAATTAGCTGCTTAATTTAAAAAAATGCTATGGCAACACCCACCACGATATGAAAAATCTAATTGATAAACTTTGATGGCATATATGTTTGGGATATTCTGACCAGATGTCAAATGTTCGAGGGGTATTCTTTTGAAAGTTTGAGGTTCTGGCCAATTCAGCTTCCTGTAAATCGAATATCAAATCTACGTTGACATTTGTTGTGGTCGGCCTCCCATAGGCCCAATCTTTAAAGTGCCTCTTTGAGGGGGCGCTGCCAAGCCATCTTCCGATATTTGTTCTCGTGAACAACGCTCAAAATTAGAGCTTACGAAGCTCTAATTTTTGGCTATCCTCACTTGCGATTTTGGGTTACAGACGCGATTACAATGTGTCCCGAGCTCGGGCCTAATTAAAGCCGCAAGCGGGGAAACCCTCGCCCTCGCGCAACTTCCTCTCACTTTGGGAATCCTTGTGGTATTGCATAGGTCTGATCAACTTTGATTGGTGCCGTTTAGAGAATTTTCCTGCCAAAGTTAATGTAAGTAACCTGTTTCACTCTCTGTAATGAAGTGATCTAGTATTGTCACAGCATTACAGTGGCAGCTGTTGAACCTTCCACTGGCCAAACCGTTCAAAATGGGGCATAGGTCTGAATAGTTTTTTGATCAGTAACACTTATTGGAATTGTCTGGAAAGTCGCAGAGAAACTGTTTATTTTGTAGCCCCTTGTAAAAGTTTATAAATTTCAGCAGGGGACGCAATAGTTTGGGTCATCATTGTGGTCATGTAAATAGGCTCATCTAAGGTATGAATAATGTTCATATTCAATTATATTGGACAGAGCTTGTGAGAATTAGTTAGTAGGCTCTGCTATTTTTGAGACATTTGCCTTGGCCACGCCCACATCTTACAAAATATGACATGTGTGTAATATTTTTTGTTCCATATATTGTGTAGAATAGGCATGCAATGCTGCACACAAAACACCAAAACTGCAATTTTCAAGTTATAGGTAGGGGGTGCTATAGTAGCTGACCACTGAGACTTTTTATTAAGCTCAGTCTCTTCAAGGCATGGGTGGCCTTAGGTTCCACAAATGGGAGTGTGATTGGATCAAAGGCGTGGTGGACAGGTGTGGTGAAAATATGGAGAAAAAAGTGTGTTTTAGTTGGGGCGGTACGCAAAAACCGTGACACATATAAACAAAAAAACGACTGATTATTGTAACCCCATGTCGGTAGATGGTATTGGCCAAGTATGAGCTCATTCTGCCAAAAACCTAGGACTAGAAATATCCAGTGAGCAAACTCGTCTCCAGGATTTCAATCCAAAATGGACGACTTCCTTGTATGTCAGAGGGCGGAGCTATACAAGTATATACAAGCTATACAAATGTTTTAGGACAGTCTCCTTGTGCTCTATCACTGTGACCCACCCACATTGGCTTGGGCCAAAAAAGTTCTTCCTAAAATGCATTTGTGTAGACTCTCAGTCGTCCAGATAGTGGTCATAGTAGAAAAAACTTGAATGTTCAACTGGACAGGGTTGGCTTCTTTTTCCAAGAGCAAGGAAGAATCTTCTGCGACAAGAAACTCAACCAACCCTGTCCAGTTGAAGATTCAAGTTTTTTCCTAAAATGCATTGGGGCCAACTTCCAGGTGGCACTGCTGAGCCTTTTTGCACTCATCATGTGTATTTCTGCCAATTTCATCAATTTTCACATGACCCAAATACCTCTGCCAATTTTGATGACTTATCAATGACGTTTAGGGGTCAAAATTGAGATTGGTAAGTCATGGGGCTGATTATTGTAGCCCCATGTCTGTAGATAGTATTGGCAAAGTATGAGCTCATTCTGCCTAAAAACCTAGGACTCGTTTGTTAAAATATCCGGTGAGCTAACACTGTGACCCACCCAAATTGGCCAAAGCTTGTCTTAAAATGCATTGAGGTCAACTTCCAAGTGGCGCTGCTGAGCCTTTTTGCATTCATCATTTGTGTTTTTGCCAATTCCATACATTTTCACGTGACACAAATACCTCTGCCAATTTCGATGACTTTTTGATGACATTTAGGGGGTCAAAAGTGCGATGACATTCGGAAAAAAAACAAAAAAAACAATATGAAACCACACAAAAACAACAGTCCCTTGCTCGGGCCTAATTAGAAACCGCACAAAAACAATAGTCCCTTGCCGGACGACTGCGTCCCAGCTCGGGCCTATTAAGAAACCACGCAAGAACAATAGTCCCTTGCTGGAGGACTGCCTAACATGAAATGAAGGGGAACAATAGTTCCTCACCAGGACTACTCCCTGGCTCGGGCCTAACAAGAAACGATGGAGAACAATCGTCCCTCACCAGGACTATGTCCTTGCTCGGGCTAGGACATAGTCCTGCACACCGTCTCAGCCTGAAGGAGGTTAGTGAGGCCAAAACGCTGCCATGCACGTAAAAAGTTAGAATCCTCTTTGTTTTTCAAGTTAAGTGTCCTTGTCTCTTACACGTGTTGCCCTTTTCCTTCAATGCCTATAAATGTTTACCTCAAATCCTAAAAAACACCCTCAAATTATTATCTACACTCATGACAATAAAGTATCTGTTTTTTGTCATCGTGGTCAGCTGTTATGTGTTGTGTGTGCAGCATTCGGCTCCCTGCCCTGCCTGGCACAGCCCTGCTCCTGTCAGCCGAAGTCGTCCTCCTGCATGGACCTATCCTTGCCCCGACCCCGGATGCTGCTCAAGGCTCCCACTTTGGCCGAGATGGAAGAGATGAACAGCTCAGAGGTATGCATTGCTGGATCCTTACCCCACAAGTCAATGTTTGGTTCTCACTTTTGCTGCTTTTTAGGCCCGAGCCAGGAGGTAGTCCTGGTGAGGGACTATTATTCTCCTTCGTTTCTTGTTAGGCCCGAGCCAGGACGTAGTCCTGGTGAGGGACTATTGTTCTCCATTGTTTCTTGTTATTATTTTTGGCCCAAGCTCGGGACTAATTGCAACCGCGTCTGGAGACCAAAATCGCAAGAATTCAACAAGAAAATTAAAGCGGCAAGCGGCGTCCTGCGGCCGCCCCCGCCGCGCTCCCCCCGCCACGTTGTCTCCGCCGCGCTTCCCCCGCCACGTCGCCCGTGCCGCGCCG
>JAADKR020391800.1:0-13355 GCA_011763505.2 Lythrypnus dalli | reverse complement strand
CAGCTGCGCACCATCAATGCTGCTACCCCCCCCCTCCCCAACACCATCTTGGCCATCGGGATGCTCCAGCCCCAACCTTCATGGCCCCACTCCACCACCAGTGTCCGGGCCCCGGGGGCAGAAGACACCCCAGAGCCCTTTTCAATAGCTCATAGCTCTTCAGTTTCTTTATGCACGTCTTCTGCCGGGGCTCAAGCGCCAAAGACTCAATATCAAATAAAGCTTCTAATCTCTCTGTTTCCGTCTGAGTCTATCCATGTTGAATTGATATTTAAACCTTTCCTCTTGGCAATCAGGACACTCCAGCTCCAATCTTTGTGCTCCTACTCTACCACCAGTGTCCGGTTCCCGGGGAAGAAGAAGACACTCCTCCAGCAGCTCATATGCATCATCAGTTCACGTCATTCAACGATTCAAAAAACAAAGATTCAAAAACAATAAATGTTTTCCAGTCTCTTTCTGTTTCCATCTAAGTCCATCAAGATTGAAATGACCATCATTTGGATTAAATATTCATATCCTGTGCCTGACGTATGACACATTACGGCAAATTACGATATGTCAATATTGGTGAAGGGGAGCATGAGTGAGAAGGACAGAAAGTGCCACTTCCTGGTTTTCTGCAGCGCACTCACCGCAAAGGGAGAGTTTGGTCTGTTTTTACTGTGGCTCAAAAGCTAAGATGTTAAGAAGAAAAATATGCAAAAATTTTAGCATGGACCACTGCATGAAACATCGATGCTTTCATCTGCAGAGTCTCATTCCAAGAAATACATTTGGGCAACAGGCTCAGGCTCGGCTAAATAAACAATTTTCAACAATATATTATTTTGAATATTTGCAAAAAACAAGTACACTGCAAAAAGGGGTTTGCTTAGTCTGCTAAGTAAAAGTCTGCTGAGCAGGGCCGGCTCAGGAGCGCAGGAAGATGAGGACTCTCACTGACACGAGCATTTTTACAGGAAACATAACGACGGCAGACAGTCTACAGCAGCCAAACTGTATAGTCTGAATTAATTGGTTGTCAAGGACACCATATGGTTTTAATGCAGCGATGTCGGCGAAAAAGCACCTAAAATCTCAGGATATAGCAGCGTGTTTGAGTCAGTTGAATTTACAATGAGGCGTGAAGTTGATTGCAATTTGGTGAATTTTTACCTCAATGTCAGAAACTGCCTTTATCATAAGTGGCTCATCAAAGGCTCGGTTTATGTGGTCAAAGAACTCAGAAAACAGGATCATAAATATGTTCAAAATCTTTTTTCAGGAACCCTCAACGCTGGTTAAGCTTTAAAGGAGACAATGCAGCAAAACTATTCTTTTTTCCACATTCAGGTTTTGGGCGAGTTTGGTCTCTACACATATAGACTTTCATTTAGTCTAACCAAAAACACCCAATCTTCATATTATAATGTTTATATTCTTCCACTGATTCAATGTGTCTCCACTGATTTAAATAAGAAAGTGTAATTTCAAAGGCAATTTTCTTAAAATATAAATATATATACTATATAAATAGCTACACTTTTGTCGAGCCTACATACTTCAGACTTTCCAGACTTACACTTTATAATAATTTGAATGCTTTTTAGAGGTCTTTTTTAATATTTAATTCTAGCCTTGAGTTTGAGTTTAAAAAAACAAGGCAAAATGTGAATTTTTAAAGACTTTTCCACACATACAAAGCTTATTTTAAGACTAAAGACGATATCCTTAATCCCCTCTGAAAAAGTCTGTGTATCTAATACATATGCAAAATAAACCCATACATTTACATTTTTAGGCTTAAAATTGTATATAAAAACAAAAATGGCAGAAGACTTGTAACAGATTTCCCCCTCCTATTTGTCAGTAATTAAAAAAAGGTTAAAAAATTGCTACCTATTCAAATCAAGGTCTCCTTCCTCCCAGTGGCTCTTTTAAACAAACTGCTGATCTTACAGGTTGCAGCTTTTGTACATGGACCTACATCCTCACTTTACCCTACCTCTAGTGGAGGTAATTTGAGCACCGACATGACTGAAATGGAAGGTGTTTTTTGTCACATCACGGCAGGGATACAAGTTTCCCTGGACTCTAACGGTCTAATGTAGTGTTTTAGTGAGGTCCTGTCAGTCAGCGGGACGTGCACTGGCCCCTGAGCTGCTGGGACAGTGGACGGTCCCGGAGGCCCCCCTGTCAGGCAGCCAGGGAGGGAGGGAGGGAGGCAGGGGGGGTGTGGACGGGGCGCCAGTGCAGCGACTGGACCAGTGAGCAGCGTGGCACCGGCGGGATGCCCGGTCCCTGGAGGCCCCCGGCAGAGTGACACCCAGACAGACAGAGAGAGGCCAGCTCCTCCTAAACGTCTGGAATATCAAGCGCTCTGACAGGTCCGGCGAGGGCGCAGCGGGGTGAGGACGAGTCCAGGGAGCGAGGGGCCAAGAGGGGGCCAAGAGGGGGCCCCGGAGCCGCTGTGTCACCTCCGAGCTGCAGCACACGTTCATCATGGCAGGGCCTGAACTGTGGCAGTGGCGCGCGCCTGTTGTTTGTTGTGGACAATGTGCAGAGAGACAAGTGGGAGGAAACAAAAAGGCTTCCATGGTAAAGCCAGCTGCTCCTGGACATAAAAATTAAATATAGAAAGTTTGTGGACAGCTTGCAAAGTAGCTTGTCGTTTCTATTTAGCCACGAAACATCGCAAATTATGATCCACGTGTTTTCAACTTTTGTCAACCACATTCCGGTGATATCAAAGATTTGTTAGAAATCATTAATGAATGCGCAGACCTTTGGGATTTCACTTTGGGTAAGAATAAGCATGTCCTGTACTGTCCTGCTAAGTCAAGGGTCAATTCATTTTCTATTTTTCTGAGGAAGATACAAGGGCGTAGGTTTGGTGTCAGTGTCAGTTTGGTGGCAACACTATTTGCTTTTCCCATAGATTTTTATTCAGACTTTCATATGTTTTACTTGTAAGTTGGAAGAAATCCCATTATTGATTAGAGACAATTTACACTCAATCCATATACTGTGGTGGTGAGCTATGTACTGCACAGATCTTTGCCAACCACAGACTGTAAAAAGAAAATGGCCAGTGCATTAGCCTCTCTGCTTGGAAGCACAATAGGAAGTGACAGATGAAGCCAAAACTCCATGGGCGGAGCCTCCTTCTGCTCCCAGCTCCATTGACTTTCCATTGAAAGTTTTTGGTTGCTCTTAAAATCAAAATCAGATATTAACAAAAATAACAAACCAATCAGGTGCCTTCTAGCATTGAGGTTGTTCGGCGGCCAGGTTTGATTGACAGCCAGCCAGTGACCAGGGAAGGGCGGGCATCTTCAACAAACTCGCTCCTGATTGGCTCTCAGAATGATGCTCGGAAATTCCAAATATGAAAGGTGGCTCCATCTGGTGGCAGTTCGACCGGTGATACTGCTCACCTGAGAGGAGGCCTGTGCTGAACCCTACGTAGGGCGCTCACGCTGTACATGTTCTTCTAACAGTCTATTGAGCCAACAGACCCTTCGACCACTATTCATTCACTCGCACATCATTCATCCTGGGCCATTGTACATGTTTTAGCAGTAGGGGAAACTGCAGCACTGTCGGGGAATTAAACTCAGGACCTTCTTGCTGTGAAGCATGAGCGCTGATGGTTGCGCCACCATGCCACCCAGCTGGAGTCACCTTTGTGCAGAGTAAGAACTCTCCCTGTGGTTAGGGCTGTAGCACTGCTTGGGGTGTTTGATCTTTTTGGTTATACACAATGTTTTGGTAAAAAAATGTCATTTATAAATTGAAAAAGACCTTGGGGCCAGATTCACACTCTGCTGGATGTGACCCTGGATGTATATTTGGCATCCCAGACTTAATGAACCATAAAGTCAAATTGTTATTGTATTGTACGAGATGGGTCAGGAGAATATTGCAGTAGTATTGTCACATATCAGAATGTGGACTTGTGTAAGACAGTCCTTTTCAAATAGTGGGGGTGCAATGCCGGGGGAGGGGGGTGCGTGCAGGGCCGCTTCCATAACACTGACAATGCCCTGTGCATAAGGCACCACATCCTCCAAGGGGCATCACATCAGGCCACAGTGATTGAATGGCATTGTGCAGTATTTACGTCAATGTTTTATTAATGTCATGGACAAAAACAGCTGGGTATTCAATGAGAAGAGTGTGTGAAGTGTATGTCAGCTTTGAAACTTTGAGCATTTTTGTTCATTCAACCAACCACACCTAATAAATGTGTCAGCAAACGCAAGTTTACAGCTGACATAAAGTCAGAAAGTTTGAAGTCTGTAGTGTTCTGTGGAGCCAGTGGCACAGTGTGTGAGTGAAAGAGGAAAAAGGAAAGAGGAGAAAGAGAGAGGGAAGAGGCGCTGCATCAGAGCTGGACACCGCTCAATGCCGGGGCGGAGCAGAGAAATTCAGGTTCTGAGGGGACCAATCATTTATTTTATTTTTTTGTTTACAATTAGATTGGTGTAGTTTTGTGCATGGGATTAATAGACTCTACTGCATTCGTCTCAGATTAGGTTTTTTTTTTTTGAGTTGGATTATGTTTGAGTTAATAAATTACTAACAGACATTGCACCCAATCATGCGGATAAGTTGTTTGAGAAAATATGACAAATATTGCCAACAATACATTGTGGCAGCAAGTGGGAAGGGGGCGCAAAATGTTTTCTTCATGTTCGGGGAAGCCGTAAAGAAAATAATTGAGAAGCATTGACTTCAGACGAAATGCTGCAGGTGAAAGCATCAATGTTTCAATGTTGAGACTTCTACTTTGTTTTCTCTTTAACATCATACTTTTTAGTTTAATTTTTTAAGTTTTATGAAGTTTCCTCAGTGAGTGTTCTGAAGAAAACCAGGAAGTACTTTCTCTCTTTAGTTCCTTCTCACTCTTGATCCCCTTCACCAATCCGTTTGTGTAGGCTCTCAGTCGTCCAGGTAGTCTTCATTGTAGAAAAAACTTCAATCTTCAACTGGACAGGGTTGGTTGAGTAGAGGACGTTTCGCTTCTTATCGCAGAAGCTTCTTCCTTGCTCTTGGAAAAGGAACGGTTTGCCAGCAGAGAAATACCCTCCTGTGGGGAGGAGAACAGGCTCCTGCCATGGTTCCCTATCTGTGACCTAAGGGTTGTTTGTTACATTAAAATTAACATATCTATAAATTGAATCCATATGCCCTGAGAACTACTCTGAAACTTGCCCTCTGACAGATCATTAACCCAAACAAAGGGCTTGTTATTCTCTTCTCCCTTTTATAAGAGTATTTCTCTGCTGGCAAATCATTCTTTTTCCAAGAGCAAGGATGAAGCTTCTGCGATAAGAAGCGAAACGTCCTCGACTCAACCAACCCTGTCCAGTTGAAGATTTAAAGTTTTTTCTACAACCCCTTCACCAATGTTGAAATGATTTGCATCTATGTGTCGTACATCAGACACAGAACATGAATATGTAATCCAAATGGTGGTCATTTACTCTCAGAGTATTTCTAAAGTGGAGAGAGCGTAAGACACATTTACGAGAGACAGTACGAGAGACAGTACGACGCATTTTCTCCAAAAATGCAATATCTCCAGCTTTTTATTCCACTCTGTCATCAACATCTCCACTTTGGTCGCACCTACAGACTCCAAGAGGGGAAACCGTCTTGGACTTAATAATATTTCCAAGGGATTTTCAGAGAAATTTTATAATATTGATTTATTGAGCTGGTGAATTTTTTTTTAGATTTTGTCACTAATACCCAGCTTATTAAAAAAAACTAAACAAAAACTCCCTCTGAATATACTTTTATATATTTTTAACAAAATAAAACCATCACTTTAGATTTAAACTTGCAGTACATCAAACTGACGCATGTACTGTTTCCCTATTCACCTGCAGCGTCTCGCCCTAAGTATAATTTCATTTCTGTGTGATTTGAAACTTTTACATAAATCCATAAAAAATCCTCAGTTGGAGCTGTGACAGAAGATTGGACAAAGATAAAAACTTCCCAACAACTTCCCAGCTGCAGTTTGAGCAGTGTCCCTGATGTCGTTTTTCCCACTGACAAGACGACGACGGTGAAGCTCTCTATACGACGCGCCTTTATATGCAAATGTCCCTCTCAGGCTGCCGTAGTGTCACTGGGACCATCTGTTCCACTGTGCACCTGCCTGTCCCTGTCCCCTCGACATGCAGCACGTGGTTAGCACTTTCTAATCTATACATACAGTTACGGAGAGTACTCACAGGAAACAACATGAAACGATCAGGCAGAGAACCAGGACACTGCTGGTAAAGAGGGAAAGTACCGGCACATATTTCACACTTTTGCTGCAGACAGTGACTTTAATATGAGGAAAAATGTAACGGAAGTAATCTGTCTTTATATGTTTTCAATCTTCTCACATAAAAACAAGTCATTTTAGGGATAAAAATGGCCAAAATGACACATATTTTCATAGACAAAATTAGAATTAGAATAATGGATTGAGTCAGCAAGTCAATTTCATTTTGAGCAAATCTATTCTTGATTTTAGTAAATAAGTAATTTTAAGATTTTGGCACAGACCAAAATATGCTCATTTCTAGTCCATTACAGATCTTAAACTAACAATAGAATTCTAGAGCAGATAGAGATAGTTGGTTTAAGATCGTATTTGTAAAATATTGATTAAGACACAAATAACTTTGAGATTAAAATCTTCAAACAAAACCAAATGTCTTACTATCTACTGGTTTTGGCATCTACAGCCAGATACATCTGTATTTAGTATAACATTTGCTTAAAATATGATTTAATATCTATGTAAGACAAATTTAAAAGATAGTCTTAATGTGAACTAATCTTAGTAAGTGAAACCATCTAAACTTTTAGGATTAATATTCTCAACATAAGTCATTTTCACTTGGTTAGAAAATTCATTTTTTCAGTGTTGTTGGTGTATTAGTTACCATATTTTTTGTTATGTTTAGTTTTTGAATAAAGTAGTTATTCATGAGACAATCTGTAAAATAAATAAATAAATAATCATATCTTGCCTTGTTTTTTTCTTGGGAAAAGAAAATGACCATATTTATATTACACATTAAAGTTGGGGATTGGCTCATTCTGCCTTACAATAGTCATGAACGCAAATCATGTCAGCGTTTGTGAAAGCATGGGAAAAGAGAGCGTCCCACAGCGCTCCTCACTCACTTTCTCCCCCTGCCTTGTTTTTTTTCTCTGATATTAAAACTAAGATGTTTGGGGGAAACCTAGCTACAAATCTCAACATTGACCACTGTACGATAAATTGGTATTTTCACCTGATGTGTTTCGCCTTAACATTTATGCCATTTATATCGTATGGTGAAAAGAACGGTAGTAAAATGTTGACAACAAAAACTATAGCTATGTTCTGAAATGCATGGGATTCTCGTATTCGTTGCTTTTTATTGTCTTTTGTCAATTGCAAATCCATCCATTTACGCTCTGTCAAACAGATAACAGTAAATAAAGCGACACTGACACTTTTCGCCCATTATTCCTTACAAAAGTCTTCCAGAACTTTACGATTTCTGGGCTGTCTTGCACACACTGCTGTTTGGAGGTCCATACACAGACCTTCAGCGATGTTGAGGTCAAGGCCACAGCCAAACCTTCAGACTGCACCTCGTGATGTCATCCATCGAGGATTTTGAGCAGTGGTTACGATCACATTTGTTGAAGCCATCTCCGTTTTAACTAAAGAAAAAAGCTGTGAGTCCTGTGCATGTGCAGACGTTTTCTCTTACAAACAAACCAATTTTCTCGAAATAAGGTTTTCCTTACTCCTTCCTTAATATTTTGCAACAAGATTCCCCATTTAGTAGCACTGACAGGCTCCAAATTTTCCAGATTTGTACATAAGAATATTTTAGATGTTTTCTATTAAGGATTTGTTTTCTTCCTCCCTGCTTTATTCAAAGCATAATACCATCACTTTACGGTATAAATCACAAGATTTATTATTGCAATTGCTTTTTTCATTATTATAATCATTCTTACTCAGCCTTTACATAAATAGACGCAGTTCCATTTTAAGACGGGGTTATGTTGTTTTTCAGATGCGTCAAGCTGGCCGTATTAGGATATCGTCTTCACACAGAGGACAGCTTTATGAGGGGAACAATATTTCTCATACTGACCGAAAGAAACAGCAAACATCTATATTTATCCTCAGATTTTTGTGAGCATGCCGGAGGAAGCTTTGGAGCACAATTGTGATTGCATTACGTGATATATTTATCAAAACCAACGGGTACAGTGCATCCCGGACCATTTAGGTGTTTTCAGGTGTTTCTAATTATGCTACCAAGCAACTGGCAATTTATTTTTCAAGTTTTGACTTTTATTTTGTAAAAATTGTAAGTGCCATAGGAAGAAGCACTTTGTTGCTTTCATCATGTCCACGTCAACCAGTTTTTAACGAATGCTGCATAAAGTATCATTTTTATACGGTAGTATTTGAAGTATCTGTATATTCCTCCCTGAGCGCGACATTAGAAAATCCCCATTGATTATTATTCTTGTTTGGAGTGTGGGCTTGTTAAAGAAGAGCCCTCTTGGATCGATTAGAGAGATAGTACCGGTTATTGATCCCCCTGACCCCCCGCCCTCCTGTGCCTTCCGATCCTCACCTTCATAGACTGACCCCTCCCCACGCTGCCTATGACCAGCTCCAGGGTCACAATGTTCAATTTGACCATTTTCACTGCAAAATGAATCTCCTAACCAAATGAAACTCACTTAAATTGAGAACACTGCATTAATCCGAATACTTCCGAGTCTAGATTTTGTCACTTCCTAAGATTATTTTGCTTGTTTCAGATATTCTTTCTCGAGCTCTTACATTGATATTAAACCTTATTTTAAGCAGATTTTCTACTAAATCAAGATATATCCGGCTGTAGATGCCAAAACCAGTGGAGAATAAGACTTTCTTGTTTTAAGATTAAGAATTCTTAATGAGCAATATTAACTAAAATCAATAATAGATTTGCCTAAAATAAGATTGAAAAATCTTAAAATAAATGCTTTAAACTAGTATATTAAAGCTTAAAACATTCAGCATTTTGAAGATTTATTTATTTTTTAAGAAATCTTGGTAAATGAAAAAGTCTGACTGCATTGGCAGATCATTTCACTTCGAATTACACATTTTACCCCAAAACAAGATTCATTTTCTTAAAGCTAGTAATACAACTCTCAAAGGGCAGGCAGTTATTCTGTTTTTTGAATCATAATTTAGTTAGAATTTATATTCAAATGTGGACAGGAAGTCTTTCGTCTCGAAGAAGGAAGTTAGTCAAAAACAATCCGAGAGCCTTTTGATGAAATAGAAACCACCACCGAGCTGAGTCAAGCTGAGTTGACTGTTCAAGATAGATTGTTTCCATTTTTATTGTCTTTAAAAATATTACAGCCTAATATCTTTTTTCAGACGCTCTCACTTAGCAAGGATAAACATAATTATTATACTGGACATGCCACAGCAACCTTTGTTGAAGCAAAAGTTTGATCAAACAGTGTTAACCGAATGTTCTGGGTCTGCGTGTGCGACTTACACTCAGGTGTGACTTCTATATTAAAATATATCATTTGTTTTGTTATTTTCACACTGAGAGCCACTAAAGGGCGCTCTGGGCTTGTGTACCTGTATCTGCTGCTTCTGTACCCTCCACAAAGAGAGGGAATAAGCAGTAATCGAGCAGTTGGAAAAAAAGTATGGAGTGAGCAGAAAAATTGTGAGGGAGTGGGAAAAGTGGAGATTACTCTTAGTGCAATGAAGAAAACAAAAAAAGCTAAAAAAATAAAAAAAAAGCGAGACGGTCACAGAGAAAGGAACAATTTCACAAACGGTTGCTTGAACAACGCGCGGCAGAGAGAGGCTTTCAACGCTGCAGTTACGTCTTCACGCCCAGGAAGCATTAAAACATTCCTAATAAATAAACTGCACTGAAAAGGAATTAACAATGACTGGAGATGTTATACAGATGTGTATATTTATAGCAAGATTGAGAAAATAGCAACCCCAATAAACAAAAACAAAAACATGTAGTTTGTGTTTTGTACACATATTTTTTCTTGGAAATATTAGTATTTTAACCTCATTTTATGTTTTGTTTCTCACATTTTTTTGTCCTCAACAGTGTTGCCAGTAATGGGTTACTAAATTAATATACTACTATAATTAGATTACTTTTAAAGTAACAGAGTAATGTAATTGGATTACAATTGAAAAACTGGTAATTAGTTACATTTTCAAGTCACTATTTGATTACTTTTTGTAATTTTCTATAGCTGAAAGCCTCTTCTTTTTCACAAAATGTCAGAAATGTAGAAAAGCAACTGACAACTGTTGAGAACTACAGACATTTTTAAAAGTTTTTCTCGCTTAAAGAAAGAATATTATGATGTTTTGTTGGTGATGTGCAGGAAACCAGACTGTGAAAAACTCAGAGGGGCAAACAAACAGCCTGGTTTATCTTTTATTTTAAAGTAAAGTGACTAGTAATCAGTAATTAGAATACTTCTGAAATAAAGTAATCAAGGAAGTAGCTTTTAGTAGTTACTTTTAGAAGGAGCATCAGTCAAGGATCAGTAATCAGTCGCTGAGTTCCTTTCATTTTCTCTGATTATGATTTTTACGCTTACTTGAGCATTATTTGTTTCACTGTTTTACGTCCACTTGAGTAAAAGGACATTAAAGGTACATTACTCGTCCTGCCTCTGTGAACACGGGCCAATGACATCAGTCACACACTGGGGTTCAGGTGAACTTCTTACTCTCTTTTTCCTTGTTTTTCTGCATTTTGATGGTTTAGCACTTTGAGTAAACGGCACTAGAAGCCTCACCTCGTCCTCCGGCTCACTCTAAACAATAGCTCCTTTACAACGCCGTGACGTTACATCGACACAACCTATTGACCGCGTCCACGCAGCATCTGCCCGAGCGCGCCGTAAACCCAGAGCGGCCTCGTAAACGCGGAGCCCGGCGCTGGGAGGTCGGAGGTCAGCGGGGATATAATCTCAGGCACTGTTAACGGAGCCGTCGGGTTATTACAAAGAAGTACTTTAAATAACGCCACAAGGTTGTTTCTGCTTCTACCACTGAAGAGTTCCAATCATTATTTCCGATCAAGGGATCACGAAAACCCCAGAATCCACTGTTGGAGTTAAAACATGTGGAGAAAAATACTATATCGATTTAAAACTTTGAAACTGCTGATAAGTTTTGTTGATTTTTATATGAAAACTGACATTTTATTTAAAAATAACTACCAACACTGAAAATTCACTTGCTGTTTAAAGGAATATCCTGCATATGAATCTGAAGGCAAGACAGATCTTGCGGGGGATCAGAACGGGGAAAAAATATTTTTTGTCATCAATTGAAACTTGTGCTGTAGATTACTGACATAAATATGAAAAAGGCCTAAAAAGGCCCAAGATGCCAATATTTTCCGCAACAAAATCTGAACAATGGATTGAGCCATATTTTAATCTACGGGTTAATTAAGTAAATATATTTGTTTCAAAAACCTTTTAGAGGGGGCTTTGGATATCTTGCTTAGTTTTAAAATCAGCTACAATGTGTTGGTGAAAAAATCTGTAAAAATTCAAATGTTGCCATGTTTTTTTATTTAAAACTTAATAAATCAGGATAGGAAATAAGTATTAAAAACTCCCTCTGAAAAAAACCTTCAAATTATTGTTAAGTAGAGAGCTGGAATGTTTGAAGTCTGTAGGAGTTACTCAAGTCCAGATATTGTCGCCACAATTTTGAGAAAAGGACCCTTGAAAATACAATTTCCCATTTAAATCTATAGAGAAACATTGAATGTGTGCAATAATCAAACATGTTATTATGAAGATTAGGTGTTTTTGTTTAGAGTATGTGAAAGTGTATATGTTCAGTGACCAAACTGGCCCAAAAAATGAGTTTTGCTGCAGTGTCTCCCCTTAAACACAATCCTTCCTTTACTTCTTCTACATGTCTCTGCTTTAGGGTCACCACTGTCTGTGTTTCCTCGTGCACTGTCACCTCTTCACTTTTGCATGATCGTTACCTCCTTTACCTTGAATGCAGATCAGTGACGGTCAGAGCAGAAGTCACCCCGACATCTGCGCTTTAACTCTCGCTGCCCTCCAAACGGCTTTGGAGGAGCGACCCTTTGTGCCCCCCCCTGCTCCTCGCCCTCGGATCAGCTGAGATACGCTCCCTCTGCTTTCACCCAGAGCCGGATTAGCCACGACCAAGGAAACAATACGGAGAGGAGATTAGAAAAGTGGGGGTTTTGGAGCGCAGGGCCGTTTGGGGAATTGCTAAGTCCCTGCTGTTGGGTATGAGTCGCCTAATGACACCGACTAATTATGGTTAAATTAGACCCTGCCGCCGGAGGAGTGTTGTGAGCAGGGCCGGTTCTACATTATGAGGCCATGAGTAACGTGTGTGTTGTGGGGGACGTGATGTGGTAGTAAAAGAAAAAAAAACAAAGAAAGAAAAAATAATTCATATTTGGATTACTTTAATTTTAGGGCTGCGCAATTGTGACAAAAAAAAAAACTAATTGCAATTTTTCTGTGATTGTAGTTGAATTTGTGATTTTCATATTTTATAAATCACTGCAAAAATGAATTTCCTAACCAAGTAAAACTGACGTAAATTGAGAATGTTCATCTTGAAATTTTAGATTATTGACTTTTTCACTTTCACAGATTAGTTCTCATGAAGATTATTTTACTTGTTTCAAGATATTCTTTCTAGAGCTGAAATACAAACATATAACAACTTATTTGAAGCAGATTGTATAATAAATCAAGATATTGATGCCTAAATGTTAAAAAGCAATATTTACTAAAATCAAGAGTTGATTTGAAAAAATGAATTCAAAATCCTAAAAGAAATACTTTGTTTTATAAACTAGTGAATTTTCAGATTCCCCAAGTTCTGCGTCCGCTGCTCTGGGTCTCCAGAGCTGCGGACGGTTTGACGCCTGGGACGCGCAGCACCGGACACTTCCGCCGCACAGCAGGATGGCTCTGAATCCAGCAAGGAGGCAGGACACACTTGCCTCCTGGACACTTCTCTCTCTCTCCCACTGCAGCTCAAGAAGGGTTGGAGGAACACGCTTGTTTTTCCCGTTAGCCGCGCTCACGTGGGTCCTGCTTTGATAAATGCTGTAGGGCAGACTCTGGTACTTCCTCCAGTAGAGCAGACTCTGGTACTTCCTCCTGTAGGGCAGACTCTGGTACTTCCTCCTGTAGGGCAGACTCTGGTACTTCCTCCTGTAGGGCAGACTCTGGTACTTCCTCCTGTAGGGCAGACTCTGGTACTTCCTCCTGTAGGG
>JAADKR020391525.1:0-13358 GCA_011763505.2 Lythrypnus dalli | reverse complement strand
CTTTAAGATGTTTAGCCAGATTGTAGGTAATGGAGTCAATGCTACTTACAATTGGCCTAAGTGGAATGTCCTGTTTGTGAATTTTTGGGAGCCCATAGATGGAAGGAATGGCATCTCCAGGGTAAAGTTTATAATACATCTGAGTGTCAACGATCTCCTCCCTTTTTAACTTTTGTAGATATAATGTATAATTTATAATTTTCTTCTTATAGCCATTAGTAGGATCCCTTTTTAAATGCTCGTATGTGCTCGTGTCACTAAGTAGGTTGTGGACTATAATTTCGTAATCGGCTGTGTTGAGAATGACTGTGCATCTGCCTTTATCTGCTGCTAGGATCTGAATGTTCTGGTCTTTCTGTAAAGATGCTAAAGCTCTCCTTTCCTCTCCTGTGATGTTGCACGGAGGCGGTTTAGCATGGGTCAAAATTAGAAAACAAAATTAGAAGTTGAGTCTTTCACTATTCACATAAATTCAATAGATCCAAACATCTCAACTCTCTTTGATAATGATGAAACAGAACTCTCCAAATCTTCAAAGTCAGCCTGGGTTCTTCTCTTTTCTGTTACCGTTTGGACTTTAAGGTCAGCAGCTCACGCCAAATCAACTGGACAGACGCACCAAGGCTGTGAGAACTGTCCCACTCGAAAGGTTATTCACATGATTTCGGGCGTGTCTGATAAACTGAGAGCAAGAGAGAAGAGAAAACTTGGGAGAAAAACAGAACAGTTCAGGTCAGATGCTGCAGGAGAATAAGAAACATTTGTAATTTTATTGATATGAATTTGAAAGTTTTGGTATAGATAACTGACATACATATGAGAAAAAAAGTATTGCAGGTTTTCTGTCATCTCCTGTTTTTATTAGGGCCGGGACTTTTAGGCAATAATTCGATTAATTAATTACAGAAAATGTAATGCGTTAAAAAAAAAAAAAAACCCATTACATTTATTTTGGCGATGCAGAAGTTGCCCAGTTTCCTTGTTCCTGTCTCAGGGACTGGCACCGCTGATGGCTGAAAACCTCCTGCCATCTGATTTTAGCTCTAACTTTTTCTTTCTTGCAATGTTTACTTTACTGTCTTTACTGAAGTCAGTGCTGTGCAAATCTCCCACCCACTGGGTGTTGCCTTTGGGAAAGATCCGTTTGTGTAGACTCTCAGTCGTCCAGGTAGTGGTCATAGTAGTAGTACTTTGGGAAAGATGTGGTAACACTGATGATTTCTTTCACTATCACCATTGAAACCTGCGCTCCTGGATGGCCAACCGTGGATAGAAAAAAGCAAAAGGCATGATGACTTCAGATGGACACAAGGGGGAAGAGAGTGAAGATGGCAGGACAGTGAGGACACAGCTGCATTGTGAGGCAGGAGACCGATGGGCGGTGTGCACATGACCTGGAGAAAGCGCAGAGAAGGAGCACGAGCGCAGGAACATGCAAAAGTAGTAGTTATGGTTTGGTCCAAACTATTCACACCTCCACAGTCATTAAAACAGGGACATTACAGTGCACAGTACACAAGATTCTTACAATTCCGGTATTTTTGCAGTCAAATATCTTCATAAACACAGTTATGCCCATGATCATTTTTTCTTTGACACGTTATCTTATTTTCAACACCCTTCTCCAATGTTCAGGTAAGGACACAATAAGTCCAACTGCTTGAGGCATAGAAGTGTTTGAAATGATCACACAAAATATTTTAAGAAATGTAGAAAAATGTCTAACATATATAAGATTAATTGTGATTAGTTGTGATTAATTAATTATTAATTACAAAAGCAGAATTAACTCAATAAAAAATCACTAGTCCCACCACTAGTTTTTATATAAAATTAAGGCATTTTAAGCCAAAGAATACCCAAAGTTGTCCATATTTTTATTGACAAAGTCTAAACAATGAATTTTGCCAGTATTAAAATTCAGCTTCAGCTTTGGAGTCTTCAGTGGTGGACTTCCGCTTCGGAGTCTTCAGTGGTGACTTCAGCTCTGCAGTGTATTGTGTTGTATCTCACCAGCCGGGTTGTGAATCGGGCTATACAAAACTAACTTGATTGATTGATTGATTGATTGATTTAAAATCATGGATTTACTTTGTTGATATTGTTGTTCCAAAGACTTTTTCAGAAAGGGATTTTGGATATAATTTAATATCTTGGATTTAATTTAAAATAAGCTACATATTAGTGGAAAAATCTGTAAAACATCTAATTTTGCTTCGTTTTTTTACATTCAAAACTCAATAAATCAGACTAGGAATTAAATATTAAAAGAGCTCTCTGAAAAAACACCGTTCAGTCCATGACTGGGTATTGGCTGCTCTGTTGGACTATGAGGTTAAAATGGTTCATGTATGTTCTTTGTATGATTGTTTTGGCAGCTTCACACCAGTGAGGTCTGCCGACACCATTTAGGTACAAAGTGTAAGATAATCGGCAGTTTGTCATATAATCAGAGCTTTGGAAACAAGTTTTATTAAAGCAGACACAGATGCTGAGTGATTCAGAATAAGCATATCAGGTGGTCAGGAATTATGATGAAAATGAGCATTACTTCAGTGTATTTGTTTGTGAAACAAATCCAGTCGTGAAATTTCCTCGCTCCTAAATATTCCACAGTCAACTGTCAGCTGTATCATAAGAAAATAGAGGTGTTTGGAAATGACAACAATGAAGTGGTAGGCCACGTAAATGATGGTTGGGGTCAGCAGATGCTGAAGTGCATAGTGCAAACAGGGGGACCAACTTTCTGCAGAGTCAATCACTACCGACCTCCAAACTCCTGGTCAGAGCAGCACACCTGGTTCATCACCAGCAGCACAGCTGCCTCTCATCATCAAATCACCACCAGTACTAGAGGCTTGGCTTTCCAGAACCTGCCTGTCTATCTGCCCACCTGCCTGTCTTCAAGTTTGTCTCCCTGTGTCCCGAGTCCCTTGGTCCTTCTGCGTAATCCTGGTGTCCTGCTTCCCTGATCCCCGGCTGTCCACATACAATTATAAACTGTTAAACTTTGATTTTTTTTGTCTTGTCTGCTTTTGGGTCCAATTCCAGTCCGTGACAAATCAGTACTTTACAAATACTATGTTAAACCAAGTCTCTCTATCTGCTCTAGAATTATTATGTTAATTTAAGACCTGTAATGCACTAGAAATGCACATTTTGGTAACATTGAAGTGAAGACCAAAATGTTTATTATTGATTTTATTTACTCAAATAAATAATGGATTTGCTAAAAAAAAAAAAAAAAAAAAAGATTTAAACTCTTAAAATAAATAGTTTTAAATAATGAATTTTTGAATGTGGGCATAAAACAAAGATTTATGAGCACTCATTGGCTGTCTGGGACGTAAAACATGACTCAACCCCCGCCTAATTGGCCAATTTAGGTGTCTATCGGAAGCTACTGGTAACTTCCGTCTATTAACATGTACGTGTAGCGTGGTAGCATGATGTGAAATGAAATGAAAAGCAGGATTTTGCATAAAGTGCAAAAAAATAGCTCAAGATTATTTCAACTATGGAAGACTTTACCAGAGTTTTTGTGCCTTTAAGGACATAACACATGTTGTGGATTCAAATATTCTCTTGGATTACTTTTCCGGGCGTGCACAATCAGTACCAATCTGATGGGAGTTACTGATGTTTGGACTGTGAAGAACTTTTAAATGTAAGAATCTGACCAATCTAGTGATGAGTTTCTCATGCTTGGGCTGCGAAGAATCATGAAAAGTAAGAACCAGACCAATCTGGTAGTGGTTACTGCTATTTGGACTGTGAGGAACCTTGAAAGGTAAGAACGGGACCAATCTGATGAGGAGTTACTGATGTTTGAACTATTAAGAACCTTGAAGGTGACAACCAGATCAATTTGGAAGCAGTTACTGTTTGGACCGTAAAGAACCTTTAAAGGTAAGAAAAGTCAGACTTTGACATTTTGCTTTATTGTTTAAACGGGCTTGTGTCAAAACTGTGGTTGCTGTGTGTCATAATGTTTTGTTTATTGGGAAAGATGAGGTGCGGATGCACATGGCACATGACAAGATAGCTACATATTGGTGGTGACCTCAAGTGTGAAATGTTTCTGCGTAAATATCTCATATTACAATGTGGGACACATGCGGCTTATAATCTGGTGCAGCTAATAGTGCGGAAAGTACACTATACATTTAAACTTGACTTCAAACCTTTTCCTCCCAGTTGTTGGAGTACAAATTAAGCTAAAATTAACTTGTTTCAGGGGGATATTAGAGCTTTAGAGTGAAATCAGCCTCCTCCTTCATCCCCCCTCTCTCCTCTCCTGCCTCCCCGCTCCTTCACACCCTTCTCCCCTCCCCGGTGGGGCGGGGGGTCCCCTGCGGGCTGGGGGTTTGCATGAGGGTCCGGTGCCCTCCATCGGGGGGCCTCTCGCTCATCTTAGCATCTTGGTCGACATTCTGTAGCCCTGCGTGCGGGGGGTCTGGGTCACCACCACCTTCCAACCCAACTTTTAATGCACCCCATTACACTTTGCACTCACATATGGTGTAGGGCGACTGGTTCCTCGTCTGGAATCAGGGAACCATAGTAATAGGGGGTTTAGGTGGGACACTAACACATGGCGTTTCTGGTGGGACCTGGCACTTTCTGGCATTAGGGCGATGGGGGTACCTGACACCCGGCACGCTGTTGCTGTGGGTTCTGGGTGTGGAGGTGGCCCACGGGGCGCTGCGGTTCTGGGGTGGCTCTCCGACTGGCTATACCGTAGACCCCTCGCCAGCAGCGGCTCGGTTCCGGTTGGGTGCTGGGTTGTGGTTCTTGATGCGGGGGCCGTAGGCCCGGAGCGCTCTCCGGGGGTGCAGTGCCAGGGGACTGGCTGGATGCCCCCCGAGGTGGCGGCGCTGGCTCCTTCCCTGCTCCGGATATCTTGGCCAGCATTTGGGTGCGGCATTGGTGGCCCCTGGCTGGCTCCCGATGGCGGCCCGCTTAGTGTTGGATGAGCGTGATCCCCTCCCGGTGGTGGGGCGGGCGGTCCCTGTGACTGTCTTCGCGGCTTGGGGTGTGGGGGTGGGGCCAGCCTGGCCTCCCTTGATCAGGGCAGCAACTCTTGGTTATGGTGTCCATAACACATGATGGGTATTGGGCTCCCAGCTCTTGTCGAGTCCCATTATTGACCACCAATGGGACCCAACAGAATGTGCTGGATAACACTACGGACACTGAAGTCCCGCCCTTTATGCTTTCCTCCCTCACTTGTGGAGTCCCCCTTTCTCATGGTTTGACTCTCTGTCTTTCCATTTCACCCTTCTATTAGATGGGTCAGTGGGTGATCAGTGGGTATAAGTTGGCAGCATACACTCTTGCGTTCTTTTAGGACTCTCTGTCTGACTCCTCCCTGTTTCATCCTGCCCTGTCTTTTTTTTATGTTTCCACCTCTTTTCACTGAGGTGCAACACTGCCCTCCCTGGCTCTTAATAGGGAACTCAATAAAGATGGTTTGTTTAGCTTCCAGGGAGGGCTGGTGACGGACACATGCATAAAATATCATATTTTCTGCACTGATCCCATAAAAAGCTGATACCTCCCTTCATGGTATTCAACAATGGGAGTGGGTGCTGACAGGTTTGGACTTGATCAAATCTAAAAGAGTCAACCTTTTCAGAACCCTTCCACCTATCCCCACTTGCCAAACCCCATTCGACCCGATGCAGTATCAGCTCCAGGTCATTTCGTGATCGTAAATAAATCATAGCCTTGATCAGCCTTCCCAGGAGTCACGAAGCAAACAAATTAGCAAAAGTTTAAACATGTTCTGACAATTCTCGACCACTCTCATTCAGCACAAAGAAGTCCTTGCTCTGTTTTCCATCTAAATGCAAATTCCAGAGTTTCTGCTCTCTGGCCCTTCTGGAGGTCTTGCGGAGTCCTGGACAGGCCTGCAGACGAGCAGATGGGAACAGTGACAAGTGGCAGTTAGAGGCACAATCAAATCTGGAGAGTGGCCATTTATGAGGTATGGTTCAAGTGCATCTGTTGGTTTTTTTTTTTTTTTTTTGCATTTTACACAGATGTAAATGAACACAAGACACCACCAAGCAGCGCAGCAGGCAACACTTGAAGAGACCTGCAGTTCGTGAATAGCACTTGTCTCACAGTTTTAAGGTCCCAGACCGAGCAGGGCATTTTTGTGTGGACTACCAACTCACCCCAAAACATACATAACAGGCAGTGGTGGTTAAGTTCTTGATATCATTACTTATTAAGTATTCTAAGTCGAAAGAACAAATTCATTTTTGAAAAATGGTTTAATTAAAGGGAAAATATCCCTCAAACAAGAGTTGAAATATTTTTGGCTGCATAGAAAAGTAATGATTTATTCTTCCCCTGGCTTCGCTGTTCTCTTTAAGGTGAGACGCTGCATAAACAACAACAAAATCATTGTAAGTGTAGACATATCAATTGGAAACGTTTGCTGTAGTTAAAGCATCTGTCACAACCTGCTGTACTTGCAAAAACTTGGGCAAAATTTGGGGATCCATACGTAGTAACTGCTGCCTCACTACAGATTTTAGAGCACGCAGACACACCGTAGCACTTTTAGGACACGAGGAACTTTCGCTGCATTCGGTCAACAGATTCACCCCAAGTACAAGTGAGATGCGTGCCCTCTACAGCCAACATGCGCACAAGGCACTGACTTCATGAGTCTTTTAAATTTTCCCACCATCACTTGCTCAACGGACGACAACAGAAACGAGCCGCTGAAGATGAGAGGGACGAAGGGGAAAGGGGGCCTGAGAGAAGGAGCAAAGTATGAAGAATTTGGGTACTGTGACAAAGGTGAAGGCCTATTGATTGAGTTAGGACACAGTACGTGAGCAGCGCATGTAAATACAGCCTCCGTAAATTAACGTGGCATCGTATTGCATCGCATCAAGATTGTATGTTGTAGTGAGTACAACTCACTTACCACAAGTGCAACGTACGATGCACGCAACCCCTCACGGCCAGGCGTGACTTGCGGGGTACTTGCCACTCCCTCCCGAAGTTTTTAGGAGAAAACAAGTATGTTGTGGCCTCCACCAGAAACGTACGGGCTAAAAACACGCACAGTGGGTTGTGACTGAGGCTTTACTGACATAAAAAAGGTCCTTTAATGTTTTAATTTAAAAAAAAAGGCATTTTCAGCCTAAAAATGCCCAAAATTGCAGATATTCTCGGCTGTTAAATCTGTACAATGGATTGAGCCAAGTTTAAATGTATGGGTTTTATTTGTAGATATATACAGTATTTTTATTGGAACAATCTGTTTAAAAAAAAAAAAAGACTTGTTTTTTTAATTCAAAATTCAATAAATCAGACTAGGAATTAAATATTTTAAAAAATACTTTTGAAAAAACGTTCACAATATTAAGTCCAAGTACAAATACCACTGCCACAATGTGAGAAAAATACAAAAATGAACCTTGAAATTACATTCTCATTTAAATATATGGAGAAACAAGAGAGAAAAGAGAACAAACTGGCCCAAAACCTGAAAATGGGAAAAAAAAAAAGTTTTACTGCAGTGTTTCCCCTTAATAAAAATGTTGATGTGGAGTGTCCAACCTTTTGCTCCCTACTGTAGGTTAAAAATGACCAAAATGTTGAAATGCATATTGCACAGTCCTGATGGAATGACTCATTACTGCTGCAGCTGTCATGTCTCAGCAAACGGTAAATGTCATCACTCACAGGACGGGTTAAATATGAACATTAATGTCCCTCTCTGTTTGGCTCGAGTCTTTCCAAGTGCAGGCGGTAATGGGCCACTTAGCTCAGAGGACTTTATGGTGAGGTTGTTTCATTAGGATCGGGGTGGGGGGTATTTTTAGCCTTCGTGTTGCCCTGGCTCTACGTGACCTGATTTCCTCAGCCTCCGCGGGACTTTCAGCAGCGATGACACCATTTACAATAAGAACAGGATCTGGAACAACGGCGGAAGATTCTCCCATACTGTCAGGACGGCCCCATGCAGGTCTGCACTCAACAAAAAGCAAACCGGGACAGAAGCAAGTATGAGAACAATTCCAAACAATACATAGTCAGACAAATGTTGAGATTTCTAATTTTGTCTCTCAGCATCTTAGTTTTAATGTCAGGGTTAAAAACAGATCAAAATCTATCTTTACAATGTTGACATTTTTTCAGCGAGCGAACCATACAAGCACTGGAATTTGTTATTGTCTCGTTTATGGCTTATTTATTGAATTTGAATCCAAAAAATAATTTCCATATTTTCTCATTAAATACTTCCTTATTCAAAACCTAAATAAAACGAAATAATCTTAAAAATCCAATCCGAAACAAAAAAATCTTTGTAACTAATAAATCAACAAATCTATTTTGTTGCTGAAGCAGGAAGTGCACAGACATATCTGGAAGCTGAACACCCGCAAAGCTGCGGGCCCTGATGGTGTTTCTCCCTCCACCCTAAAACACTGTGCCAGTGAACTGTCTCCTGTCTTCGCAGACCTTCTTAACACCTACCTGGAGTCATGCCATGTGCCGGGCTGCTTCGAATTCTCCACTATTGTTCCTGTCCCCAAGAAACCAAAGATCGCAGGATTAAGTGACTGCAGGCCGGTGGCGCTGACGTCTGTAGTCATGAAGTCATTTGAGAGCTTGGTTCTGGACCCCCCAAGAGCACCATCTACAAGAGCACCATCTACAATATTACCAAGAGCACCATCTACAATATTACCACAAGTTTCATGAGGGGTCCCCCAATTTTAATGACGCTTTTTGCAGATATTAGTTTGTTCATAAACTATCCACCTCCAGGTTTAAAACAAAAACATCACACTTGAAAACATTTCTAAATCTTAGGGTTAAGGTTATTAGGGTTAGGGCAAGTCATCTCTTTATTCCAATGTTTTTAAGTGAACTAAGTGTGGCTATAAAAAGCAATGTGAGAACCCATCATGTGACAAACAGCCAAGCCTCCCCTCCAGTAGAAAATTCTCATTAGAATTAGGCTTATTTTTTTCAGAGTTCCGCTTCCAGGTTACGAGGCGATGGCAGCTTAGAGAGCGATCTCCCGACCAAAAGTAAGAAATGTATCCAGAAAAAGCCAAACAAACCAAAACAAAACACGCCGAAGTGGCTAGAAAGAGGGGCGAGATGTCTCAGAGAAGGAAAAAGAAGACACCTTTTACACCATCCGTATCGCAAAATGGAACACAAGAAGATGAAGAAGCATGGATTTAATTTTTCATGAAAATGTTGCTAATTTCTAAATTACTTTTTGTAGTGTACCTTTTTATTTCAAATGTTTAAAATATTGTGTTGAAAATTCTAATGAACAAAATTAACAGGAATATCCTTTATGATAATAATTAAGGACAGGAAACAAATGAGAAAGGAATCAAAGAATTGGACAATTTGGTCGGATGAGAAGGACAAAAAGAAGAGACACTAATAGACACTTTAGCTGACATCACAGGTGAGGGCCCTCTAGCACACAGGAGGTGTACCTAATGGTAAACTCACAGGGAGTATTAATCTGTGGATTAAACCCTAAATTGGACATATCGGGGACATCATATCAAGAGACAACATTGATTAGAATAGTCAAATCCCTGGTGGAAGAGCTGGGAATAATAGACATTTGGCGGGAACTTAATGGTACAGATTACACATATTACTCGAGTCCGCACAATGTTTATTCAAGAATCAAATTCATTTAGACCAGTTTTAATTTGGGTTAGGCTGGTCTTGGGTTTGTTCAGATTGATTTTGATTTGACACATACTGGTTTTGGACTGGTCCAGACTTGGCCTGGGCTTGTTTAGACTTGTTTTTCAATCAAGAATAGGTTTTAGACTGACCCAGAGTGGTTTTGTACTTGTTGAGACTGGTTCACACAAAACTTGTAATGGTTTGAATTGGTTTTTGAATTATACTGACTGATGTTGAACTGGATTGTATTGGTTTTGGTCTGGTTCGAACTGTATTTGAATTTGCTCAGTCTGGGCTTGGACTTTTTTGAACTTCACAAGACACTTTGAACTGTTTCAGACTGATTTAGTACTGGTCCAAATTGGTTTTGAATCGCTCCCAACTGGTTTTCCACTGGTCAAAACTAGTTTTGGATCAGAGCAGGCTAATTTTGAATTGACCCTGACTGGTTTTTGACTGGTCCGGGCTGGTATTGGATTGGTTCAGACTTGACTTGAACTGATTCAGACAAGTTTTAATTTGGCTTAACCTGGTTTTGGACCTGTTCAGGGTAGTTTTGAATTGACCCAGACTGATTTTGGACTTGTTTTGGCTGGTTTTGAACTGGCTGAGACTTGGCTTGGTCTGGCCCCAAATGTGTTTGGATTGATTGTATTGACTGGTTCAGAGTGGATTTAGCCTGTCTAAATCTGGCTTACATAATTGTGTCATAACTGTGTTTTATAAAAATTCAGTCTGACAGGCCACATTTGAGGACATATTTTTTGTCTGTGAAGAATATTTAGGAAAAATATTTGGTTATTGCATTTATTGGTGACTTCCTATCATTCATATGGCCCACTATGGCTCTGCAGCCCACAAGTTGAGAACCACTTATCTAACATCCACGTTCAACAATAGCTACTGAAGCAATAAAAAAAATAGAAAAAAAGGGCGAGATTTTCTGCCTGGCGCAGATCATAAACGTGTCTTTGGACTGCACCAGAGACTGGCGTCCAGACCTAAGGGGGCGTCACTCTAAACAAAAAAGAGGCGGAGTGAAGTGTGTGAGAGGTGTGGTGCATTGTAGTCACCACTGGCCATATATTAGCAAAATATAAAATATAATGATCCCGATAAGTCATGTTTTCCGCGGGGTGGAGGGAAGAGGGCATGGCGGGCCGCGAACACGTGCTGCTACTGACAGAGTGCGCACAGACCGTGAAGCACTGGAACCGCGTCAGCGTGGAACCATAAAGCCTGTTGTGTCCAGTGAGAGTATTGAAAAGCTGTAATTACTCAATGAAATTGCATGAGGCTGAAGTGCGATGAGAGGAAGAAAAGGAGTGGCTGCGAATAAGTGAAAAAGAGGCCGCAGGTTCTGTTTGGGTCGGAATCATGCGTCTGGTAATGGTTCGGGTCTGGGTCAGGTTTTTTTTTTTCTGTAATCTTCTTCTGCGGCCAGGTACCGAATGGCTCACGGCTGATAACGAGTCAGAGGCGCTGCTCTTTGATTGGACAACTGTGTATTCTTTCTCATGTGCGCCAAGGCTGAAGCAAGAGCACCTGCGTCTTCCATTTGCGTCAACTCTCTGCGTCTGCGTCAAAGACCGTCAAGATCCAGCCCAAAATGTTTTGGGCAACTGGCCCACTGATACCCTCGCTTTTTAACGCAGCACCGTAGATAGAGCACGAATATAAAATAACATTCTAGTAGAGATGCTAATGACAACTAAGAAGTAGCAAGATTACAGAATTTAATAAATTAATGCAACCATAAAAACACATTATCAAGTTATGTTACATACATTAAATCATTTTACAATGCTATATTCCAATTTCTACAATTATTCTTGACAAAAAATATTATTTGGCCTTAATTGTTTAATATAACAATTATGAATATAATAGATTATTGAAAATATTAGAGCGGATATAGGCTGGATTTGTATTTTCTTAAAAATGTACCCTGTCCTCGAGTGGCTGTCAAAGGGAAGCAGGTTTTTCTTATGCAACGCGTAGTGACATAGCCTGTAAAATCGGGCTTTTGAACAGTAATGCTAGGTTCAGACCGCATGCTTCCAGGGCGACGGGAGACTCCAAATTCTATTCAAAGTATTTGGTTAACTTGAGTCCAGCACTCTTGCGGCGCGAGTCTCTGCCGCTGCGTCCCCTGCGTCAAAGGACTTTGAACTTTGGACTCAGAAGTTGGGCAATCTGAACTTTTGATGCTCAGAACGCAGGCGTTATCCAATAAAGTGATGTAGTGTCCTGCCAAAAGATGCAGGCGCCAATGCTGGCAAGAAGGTTGTCAAACAGGGCCCAGGAGAGACGAAAGTAGAGCTGAAAGCGACCCTCCATGCGGGCACACCTCCTGCACTGACAAGGCTCCTGCCCAGGTTCTGTTAACCCAAAATAAAGTCATAAAACTTCATGATCTTTTTTTTGTGACAAAGAAGTATCTGTTCCATCCATCAAGTTAGTTTTGTATAGCCCGATTCACAACACGCGTTGCCTCAATTGGCTATAAGAGTGACCCGGCTGGTCAGATACAACCGGACAGTGTGGAGCTTAAGTCCACCACTAAAGACCCCGAAGCTGAAGTCCTCGTTGGAGACCCTGAAGTCATCACCGGAGACCCCGGAGCTGAAGTCCATCACCGGAGATCGCAGAGCTAAAGTCCATCACCAGAGATCCCGGAGCCGAAGTCCATCACTGCAGATCCCGGAGCTGAAGTCCATCACCGGAGACCCCGGAGTTGAAGTCCATCGCGAAGGACCCAGGAGTTGAAGTCCACCACGAAAGTCACCTGAAAAACATGAGAGAGGGGACATCATGTGAATAGCAATGAACTGACTAAAAATCAAATGCAATAGTGCAACAAATTCAAGACACAGACTATAGAGTAAAAAGAACAAGAGGACAAGGCTCATGACATTATGTTCTTTACAAGTGTATGTAAACTTTTGACCATATGTGTATGACCGTATGTGCAAGAGTGTAATAAATACAGTGGCCATTTTAATCAGAGAGTTGTGCAACAAATAATAATAATGAAAAAAACAATACAAGCAAACTGAGTCTGTGCAGGCATTTCTCTAACTCTGTCACCCAGGCCTCCAAAGCTAAAACTACACTACATTTAACGCAACTGCTTCTATCAACCATGAATGACGCTGGGTTTTGACTCTGTTATGACCAGCTCAGCTATGGAAATGGGAAGTAACATAAAACACCCAGATGTTGTAAGGTGTAATTAAAATTCTCAGTTTTAATGTAAAAGTAAATTAACAGTATACAAGATCAACAACAAAACACGGCTCTTAGCTCTTTAAACACAAATAAGAATAACCAAAATAACCAAAAGGCACGGACTACAAACACACAAAGACACACCAAGCAAAGCGAGCTGCCAAAATGAGCTCTTGAGCTGCAGGTGAGCTCTCTTTTTAAACTGGGGCCGGAGTTAGGAGCAAACAGGTGGAGACAAGTGGTTGGAGCCTTGTTCCTGCGCCGCACCAATCCACTGAGCCAGAGGCGAGGAGGAGGAGCCAACACCAGGGCGGATCCACCAATCCTGGACGGGGACTCAAGCAGCGGTCTTACTGATTTCCCCGGTTTCCATATTAAGAACCACCAGTGAGTCTCAATTCGCTCAAGTTTCCAATTTATTGAAGAAGCAT
>JAADKR020391437.1:0-13359 GCA_011763505.2 Lythrypnus dalli | reverse complement strand
AAAATTGTAAAGTACCAAATTTACGCTTTTTAGTGTTAGCATGTGACGTCACCATGCTCGCTGCTCGCTGCTCGCTCTCATTGGCTCGTCTGCTCCCAACATGGGCCGTGGGGGAGGAGCCAGGATTGCGTCAGCCGAAAAAACCCGGAGTTCCGGGCCTTAGATTTGCTCTCAGACTAGCAACATGCACCACTGAGCACGGCCATTGACAATGCTATGGGCCGTGACGTCATGCCCCATCCAGTTATATCTATATATCAATGACTAGCATAGCCACATCATCAGAACTAGCATAGCCACATCATCGGAACTAGCATCACCACATCATCAGAACTAGCATAGCCACATCATCAGAACTAGCATAGCCACATCATCGGAACTAGCATAGCCACATCATCAGAACTAACATAGCCACATCATCGGAACTAGCATAGCCAAATCATTGGAACTAGCATTAGGCATGGGCGATACCACATTTTTTGGATTCGATACGATACCAATACTTTTTGGGCCAAATAATTCAATACCAATACTGCTACTGCTGCTACATTTCTTGGATATAATATGCAAGTCAAACCCAACAAAGTTTGAAAATATAACAACTTTACTCCATTCAAGTGAACTGTGTTAACAGTTGTAAGTAAACAATATTTTTGATAAAGGTTTCATCTGAACTATATTGAAATATTCCATCTACAGACATCAAATGTGCTCTGTATGAAAAAATATGCATACTGCAGAATTCAAACAACAAACATCAAAGTTGCAAAAGTGCAAAAAATCTAAGGAAAATAAAACATGGTATAAAAGACATAAGTGCCCTGTTGCAATCTGTAAACAGTTGGCAAACAATAACAGCCAAAAAAGTCAACCTGTAAACCTGTATTGAATAGTTCTAATAAACTATTAATTTGCTTTTTTAGACATGTATTGAAAGCGCAACTTGTCAAATTTAAAAAAATTAAAAGTGCACAACAGTAAGTTAAAAGAAAATGTAAAAGTGCATTGTTGTCAAGCCGCCTTCATCTGATTCCGTGATGTACATGTTTAAGTGCCTTGTTTTCAAGCAAGTGCACCAAAAGAACTGAATTAAATGTACCAAAAAACTCTTTGACTTTGATATATTACATTTCCACCTTTAGATTTGTGTTTAGAAAGAGCAACTTTTCAACATTCTTTGCTTTGAGGCGATTACGTCTTTGGCTAACAGCTTCGCGAGCCTTTCTGCAGGAACAGATGTCGCAACAGTTCCAAAGTATTTCTTCGCCACTTGACTTAACAGTGGAAATGTCTTCTCATTTTGTTTCCACAAAAGCAAAGCATCATCACTCCTTGCTATATCCTTTTCGTCCATTTATCTTCGGACTTCATTGTGTGCATCTGCGTTTGAAGTGCAATGGCTTTGAGAGGCTAACTCTCCCTACTTCAGTGTTGGTTCAGTCTCATTGTCTCACTGATGATTCGCGACATTTTTCCACATTTACAGGGTCATTTTTGAACCTCTGGTCCATAAATGTGCTTGCTGCGTGAGTGTAGCTGTGTTCAATGTTTTGAAAAATGCGCCTATACTGTGCAAGAAGCTGTGGAGCCAGAGGGTTCTTTATTTGTCCTCCTGCAGAACGCTGAAGAAGACACACCAAAGGAATGATCTTGGAAATTATTACATATTGTTCTGCCGACACCTCATGGGTGGCCTCTTCAAATCGTTTTAAAACTTCAATTGTGTGCCTTATAGTGGACCAGCTTTCATCATCAAGGCACAAGCTGTTTTTCCCTTGGAGACAAAGTACAGTTGACAGCTTCTTGTTGTTCATAGAGTCTCTCCAGCATGTACCAACACATGTACAGCAGAGTTCCAACATGCGTCCACTGTTGCTTTTGGAGTGTGGTGGAAGTGGCGCACAATAGCACCACACTGCTCCAAGATAGGTAGGAGATCACTGTCAGACTACATGGAGTCCTTGACTATGAGGTTTAGGGTGTGTGCAAAACAGGGAAGTTGTTTCTAGCCAACTTTTCTTACAGCAGTAACCATGTTTGCTCCTTTATCTGTAACAACTGCATGGACTTTTCCAGAAACGCCCCAGTCGTTGACTATTTTTAAGAGAAGTTCAGCAATATTATCTGCAGTGTGCTGAACTTTTACATTTGTTGTTGAAATTTTACAAGGCTGCATCTGACAGTTTTTTGTAATAAAATGTCCTGTCACAGTCAAATAAGATTCAGTAGTTCCAGAGGTCCACATGTCACTTGTCAATACCACACTGTTTATTGGGTCTATGGCACTCAATTTATTCTGCTCATTCTCATGCAACTTCGGAAGGACTGGCTGAGTCCTTCTTGTTCGTTGTGAGCTTGTTCGTTAGGAGATAGAAGATTACAGAAAAAAACACTGACCCAGACCCGAACCATTACCAGACGCATGAGCCCGACCCGAACCGAGCCTGCGGTCTTTTGCACTTATTCGCAGCCGCTCCGCAGCGCGATGCGAAGGAGCTTTCACAGCATGCACTGTCTATGCTTAATAAATGAATAAACGTGATCCAGAAGCAGCACGTATCCGCCGTCCGCTATGCCCCCCGCGGAAAACATATTTAATCTGGGTCATTATATTTTATATGTTCCTAATATGTGGCCAGTGGTGACTGCGCTCTCACACACTTCACTCCGGCTCTTTTGGTTTGACGCCAATCAGGTCTGGGCACAGGGCACTGGCGCATGGGGGAAGATTGCGCCCAAAGACGCATTTATGACCTGCGCCACCTTTGCACCGGCCGGAAGATCTCGCCCTAAATGTTTAAAAATGTTACTTGTGTTGCTGGGAGAAAAATACATCCACACCGCGCTCCTCTTTAGTTCCAACATATTTTTCTTTGCTCAGTGCACGTGTGCTGTGTTCCAACTTGTTGTTGCTAGGTGGAACTGGGGTCACACTGCAGTGGGGGCACGCATAAAGTGTTCTGATTGGATGGAGTGGAAGAGTTCTTTCATCTGTGTAAGACGGGGGTGTTTTTCCTCGCAAATCCTGGTCGAGTTTGTAAAGTAATGCATAAAGTTGTGTCTTTTGATTAAAATTATATATTAATTAGTATCAATATAGTTGTCATGAGATCAATACCCAAAAAGCGACATATGAGTAGCAATATATCCATACCAAAGGATCGATCTGCCCATCACAAACTAGCATAGCTGTATCATTGGAACTAGCATAACCACATTATTGGAACTCTCATAGCCACATCATCAAAACTAGCATTGCCACATCATTGGAACTAGCATAGCCGCATAATCGGGAATAGCATAGCTGCATCATCGGCACTAGCATAGTCCCATCATCTGAACCATTGTACTATTGTATTTCACTAGCACAACTGCTTTAGTATTCTATAACTCACCCTGTGTCTGTCTACAGTTCCCCCAGAGCTGATGGTGCCTAGGGGGCGCTCTCAGATCGTGGTGCAGGAAGGAGAGTCCGTGGATCTGCAGTGTGTGGTGTCGGGGAAACCCAAACCCACCGTTCTGTGGTTCAAACTCAGCCCTAGAGACGAACAGCGTGTCCTGGAGCAGCGTGCCCACGAGCAACGCACTGAGGAGGAGCCAAAACAGCAACTCCAGAGGCAAAGGAGGGAGTCGGAGCAGCTTGGGTCGAACAAGCAGCTCCAGAGGCAGAGGAGGGAGGAGGAATTAAACCAGACACTGCCGGAGTCCGAGGGAGAGCGAAAGCAGTCGCCGGTAGCCCCTTCTCCTCCGGTGGCCCCTTCTCCTCCGGTGTACGGCCCTGGCGGCGGGGGACCGGCCCTGGACTCCTCCCCTCTTATGGACGGTCCCGACGAGGCACAGGCAGAGCTCCCCCTGGTGGAGAGCGTGGACGGTGTGCTGCACCTGTCCAACGTGACGCGGGACATGTCCGGACTGTACCGCTGTCAGACCAGCCAGCTCAACGGCTTCAACGTGAGGCCAAGGCAGGCACTCATCCAGCTGCAGGTGCACTGTGAGTACCCCAAATACCCCAATGTACTTCACTGTAAGTACCCCAAATATCTCAATATATGCCACTGTGAGTACTCCACAATACCCTATTGTGCGTACTGTACTGTACTGCACTGGGAGACCCTATATACCTATGTAGACCATTCTTAGGGGGCATACACACCTAACGCGACTAAATGTCCCAGATGCCTGTAGTTGAACGCTTGTCCATTTTGAAGTCAGATGTGCGTCTTGGGAAAATTTGCATGTGTCAAATTGTCCTGGACACGTCTGTCCTGGACGCCTTGCCTTCCAGCCCTTTCTGCACACTTCCTCTCAATAATACATTGTTAATTATGTCTGACGCATTTGGCTAACGCTAGCAATAGCTAAGAAGTTCCGTGGACAAAGTTTTAATCACTTACCCGGGACTCCGAGCTCTTTGCTGATCTGCCTAAGCAAAGTCTTTTGTTATTCTACAGCACATTGTAGCTACGTCCTACTTCTGGAAAAAAGCTCTAAATTGGTTAATGCCCGCGTTTTCAGGGTTTTCTAACTCCTGCGTCCACCGCTCTGGATACTTTGACACCGAGAATGAGCAGCGCCAGACGCAGGAAAAGCACCGTTGAGTTGACGCGTTTGGTGTGTGGGTATCTTTAGTCACGTAACTTTAGATTTCGTTTTGGTTGGCAGTCAGCAGGTTGTAACTCCGCCTTTAAAACTAAATAAATAAATGGCAGAGAGAAAGAAAGAAAGAGGTCTGTGTACCTGGTGACCATTGTATTTTTGTTTTGAAGTGGAAAATCCAGAATTGACTC
Source organism: Lythrypnus dalli (assembly GCA_011763505.2). Taxonomy (NCBI): domain Eukaryota; kingdom Metazoa; phylum Chordata; class Actinopteri; order Gobiiformes; family Gobiidae; genus Lythrypnus; species Lythrypnus dalli. The sequence goes on along the minus strand of JAADKR020391437.1, from coordinate 8,572 downwards.
GTTTCCTGTTTTCCCATTCAAAATGTAAAAAAAATGAAAATTAAGTTGAACTTGTTTTTCCTTTCAAAAGCCAAAATCGAAAAACAAAAACCCGGTCACGCTTACACTTTACGATTTGATTGTGACTTTATCGCTATTATTTTTCTAATGTTAATATTTTTATTGTTTTGATGATTTGGTGTAAATCCTATAATAGAAATAGCAATGAGCGGTTCTTGCTGACCACCCTGCCCAAAGCAAGAGGGCGCTAAAAGTCTTAGTTTAGAAATGCAATATTACAGCCATATTGGTTTTGTTATTGTAGGAGGCGCTGACATGCCAATTTGGTTTCGATAAATGCCCTGAGAGGAGATAGAAAACCAGAATTCAGTGGTTTTACTATTTTCCTACTAGGATATCGTGGGCCGTTCTTGTCAAATTGCCAAAATTGTTGTATCGTTTTTAGCTTCATTGCATGAAAACCGTAAAACCGTAAAAAACGATGTTATTTCTGAACATAAAAATTAGGCATTAGGAAAAGCCAGTTTGAGTAATAATATTTTTATATGTGTATATTACATATACATATGAAGATATATTTTTTGTCGCGACAGGCTTTTTGATTGTATATGCCATAACTTTCGTCAGTTTGGCGGCTGTAGTGCATATATGCATCTGTAGTGCAGGCACAAAGCCATCCAAATTCAGTCACGTCCAGGGCATGTCAAAAACTGGAAGGAAGTGGAAGAATGCAGTCTTAGGGACTTTGTTAAATGTGCAACACAGTTACAGGGGGCATCATCTTGAACCCACTGATTTAAAGAGCCATTTTTATCTGTTAGAATGATCTCTCTCTCTCTCTCTCTCTCCCCAGACCCTCCTGTGGTGGAGCCAGTCTTCTCTGAGGTCCGCCAGGCATTGGGCAGGGCCTTCTCTCTCTCCTGCGGGCTCCTGGGGGCCCATCCGTCCCGGGGCCTGAAGTTTGAGTGGAAGCTGGGCCCCAGGCTCCTGACGCGTGGACAGCTGCTCCGTGGAGAGACGCAGTACCAGGTCCGAGCGCTAAACCGCGAGGGCTACGGCATGTACACATGTGAGGTGACCAACGAGGCTGGGGCGGGGACCTGCAGCTTCAATGTGACAGGTGAGAGCCAAACCAGCAACTTCCAACTGTCTCCAAACATCTCCACACACCTCCAAACATCCACCAGAACATTTCCAAGTATCTCCAAACACCTCCAAACACCCCCAAACACCTCCAAACTCTACAAGCACATGTTCACGTGTGAGGTGACCAACGAGGCCGGGGCGGGGACCTGCAGCTTCAACATCACGGGTGAGAGTCGAACCAGCAAACTCTGACAACCTCAAAACATCTCCAAACACCCACCAGAACATCTCCAGCACATGTATTTGTGTGAGGTGACTAAAGCGGTGAGCAAATGGGAGCATTTGTCTTGAGCGTGTTGCTCACAGGCTCACAAGCGGATCTTCAGGTCTACCCAATACGCCCCACACAAGGCACTGCAGTTATCACAGTGAAGGCAGCGTGTTCTTTTTATTTCTGCAGGGCATTAAACAATGTTATGTCATTGTTTCATACTTAGCGTATGCCCTGAAGAAGACCACGTTGTTGTTCAAACGCATTTGTCATGTCCCTGTGTGAATTAAAGGCCTTTTAATGCAGCGTGAATGCCTCAGATCATCATGTGTGTTTTTCAACAGCTGGATTTGATTGAAGACCTAATGGTTTTAAATCTGATATTTGGCTGCTTATAGTGGACTAGAGACGTTCCAGGTATTGCACCTTTTTTTTTTTTTATAATTGAGATAATTGAATAGGTTTTGGCGACAAGCATTATTTTGTATGATATAAATGTAATTTAATTTAAAATATATATAATAACCACTAAAGCAAAATTTCCAAATGTCCTGCATGTGCCCTTTAATGCCACCTTTTTGACTGTTGTAAAAATATGATAATACATGTATTCATTATTATTATCATTATTATTATTTTTTATTATTATTATTTTTTATTTTTTTGCATTTAGAATTCAAACACAAAAGAAACAACACATACATACAATTCAACTCATGCATAATAAACAACGAGGGCTTGTGTTTGTACAATTACATTTTGTGGGATCTGACAATTGTTTCTGGGATGGAGTACACAATAGGATTTATTTTGGTACATTTTGTTCGGAGGGCTACAGAGTCATATTTAAAAGTTTAATTGGTCTCTTGCATTATGTTTGTTAGATCTGTTTGTTAGAAAGCCTTCTCCATATACTTGGCCGTTTAATATCCTTCCAGCAAAGGGCTATCAATCTTTTGGCTAACAATGTACTCAAATCTATAAATATTTTCTACATTTTCTTACATTTTGGTGATTCTGGATCAGAGCCAAAATAATGAGTTTTGGAGTGAATGGAATTTGAAAACTTAACATACAGTAATCTGAATATGATTTGTCACTTCCTGCCAGAATATCTGTATTTCTGTACATTGCCAAACACAATGGAAGAGTGCCTCTTTCTACCTTGCATTTGATCCCTGTGTCTGGAATGGCACTTTTGTTTCCGTTTAGCTTTTCTGGAGTATACGTTCGCTTCAGCAAGTTATACTGTATCAGTTTCAAACGTGCATTATTCCTGCCATTTTCCCACTGAAATATCAATACCAAAGTTTTCTCTCCAAGCCTCCAGCCTGGTATCAGATGTTTCAGTACAACCGTCCAAAAGGCATTTATATAGTTTAGATTTTATTCCTTTTCCCATGCAATCCATGCCCATATTTTTTTCCATGGTAGATAGTGTAGGAATAGATAATTGTTGACATTGTTGAGTTCTTATAACATTTCTCAACTGTAGATTATGAAAAAAATGTTTACATGGAATATTACATTTATTGACCAATTCTTCAAATGACATCAATACTTTTTGTTCATTATACAAGTCCCCATTTTTTTCCATCCATTTTTTGAGCAAAGATTTTAATCCCCCATCTGCTTTTCCTGGAGAGAAAGCATTGTTGCCCCATATTGGGCATATTAGACAGAGAGAGAGGATCGATCACCAAAAAATGTGCTAACATTATACATCATGTTCTTCACAGCAGAATTTTTTGTTTTCCTTTTAAGGAGTGATACTTTTGCAGAATACATATATAAAGGAAGTGGCAAATTAAGATCCATCCATTTTTCAAACATCACATGCATCAATTTTTTTTATCTACTTTGTAAATTTCCACATGTATCCCATCTGGACCAGGGCTTTTCCCACCTTTAATACTTTCAATGGCAGCAGATATTTCATTGAGGGTTATATATTTGTCCAATTCATTCTTAAATTCTTCAGTAATTTTTGAGATTTATTTCTTAATGAATATGTAGTTAAACTTGTTGTCAATTCAGTTTCTAAAGATTTGTTGAAGATCTCATTTATTTAAATTGGATCCAACAGTCACAACACTTTCACTTTTACTGTCAATAGTAAGTGTGACTATTTTCTCGCTCAGCAGCTTTTTAATGCGCCATGCCAATACTTGATAATTCATTGTATGCAATAGAAGAACTTACTGGTGTGTTTTCTGACAGCTTGATTGAAAGTATTGCTCCTGTAAATATTAACTTCCTTGTAGGTTTCTCTGGCTTTAGAGCAGGTTATATTAGTTATTTCCCCTGGTAAAAGCCTTGAATGCATCACATCTGACACTTTTAGAAGAAGTTTGTATTGTATTAATTTCAAAACAATAATACACTCATCATTTAGAAAGTCAACAAAGCCTGAATCTGTAAGCCATTTTATTTAAATTTAAGTTAATTTAAGTTAATTTTGAGTTTAAACTCAAAGGACAAGATCTTGGAGCCTGAGCGCGGACGCAAACACAGGCGCTGATTGCAATCTTCAGGGCGCAGCGCAGACGCGCTCAGTGGGTTGGACATGAGCGGGACATGAGCGTGCACTGTCCACACTTCATAAAAGTGTCAGTGCACAGCGCTCTTTCATCTCTCAGCGCAGGTCCATATACATAAAGCCTGGTGTCCAATGATAGTGCATGAGGCTGCAGCTGTGAAAACTCTTTCCTCGCGCTGCGGAGCGGCTGAGATTAAGTGCAAAAGAAGCAGGTTCTGTTCACGTTGGACTCCTGCGTCTGGTCCTGGTTCAGGTCTGGGTCACTTTTATTTTCCTGTCCTCTTCTTCCTGTCCTCTTCAAACATCAATAACAACTTTGATCTTGATTTTTGCTTAGTTTTATGTAAAGCTGGGTTTCATTTCATTCTCCCCTTTGTTCTTCAATTGACTTCCATTATAAATGCACTTTTTCACTGCTATGTTGTTGGACTATAAAAATATACACTTCTGATTATTTATAGTTTGTCCTGGTTTAAAAATTAAAAAAAACAGACACAAATAAGTTTTACTCTGGAGCAATTATAGAAATGTAGTGGTGTTAAACGTATATCTATTTTTCAAATGTAGTGGCGTAAACGTAATAAGTTCTAACAAAAACTTGACTTGACTCCATAATCTCAGCAGTAACCAGCTCTCGCTCCTGACGCGTGACAACTCTCCCGACTCGAAGCATTTCCTCCGAAGGCGCTCGCTCTGACTCAGTGCTTTGCTGTTATCACCGTCCGACACGCCCCGGTCACGTGACGCACTAATCCCACGGCTGCTGACGGAGAATTCATGCTTTAATAAAGAGTTTATTAAAGAGGTTAAATACTGTGGACGATGACAGGCTCTGCAGAGGACACGGGATTAGATCAGTCACCGCGCTGAAAATCCCTGTTTAAAGTGGGCAGAGTCTGTCAGAGTTCTTATGAACCTCAGAGCGGCTTTAACGTCGGCTCCAGAGGACATCGACAATGGTTTCGTCAAAATGGGAAATAAACACAAGTGAAGATATTAATGTCACAACTTCATATAACTTGATGAGAGAGACGCAGTGTGGCCCTTGCATCAAAAAGTTTGCCCATACCTGAGCTAGACTGTCACGTTATTTGCACTTTTGTATAGAATAATTTATAAAAATGCTGTGTCATTTGCAAATAAATTAATGAATGGACTATATATTGTTATATACAGTGAACCCCAAAACCAATAGTCCCAAAAATAAAAAAAATGCTTGTGTTAGACCCCAGTTTAGACCGGTTTAAGACCCGGTTTAGATTTGGTTTTACCTACAATTCTCCCAGTTGTCCCAGTCCTGGTCTAGACCCAGTTTAGACTCGGTTTGACCTGGTTTGACCCACTTTGACCCAATACAGAAAAAATACGGCTGCAGATGAGCTTAACAGCAAATACTTCTCGAATAGATCGTCTTGCGTAATTTCAGCGTAAATCTCACAGGAATTCACACCTTCAATGTTTGTTTGACGATCAGTTTGAGCCATAGTGGACTTTTGGACGCCTTTATGAGACAGTTATGCAACAGTCACGTTACCTTAGTTTATATGTGCAGAGAGAGAAGACGTCGGACACGGGGACACTTTTTGTTTTGTGTGGATCGGTCCAAATGTTACAGAGATATTTACTTGATATCAAGGACAATTTTAAGTGTTGGCTGAATATTGGCCATCCAGAATAGGATTCTTTGGGAACCCAAGGAAATTGTGTCATTTTGTTCATTTAAAGCTATAAAAATAAGTAGGTTTACGGCTGTTGTTGTTGTTTTCAGGGAAAGCGTTTGCTCCAGAGTTTTACTACGACACTGACTCCAGTCTGTGGCAGAGCCGCGCCTCAGTCTACGGCTTCAGACTCCTCTGGACCCAACAGGAACCGGATTCTGTGGACCGCATCGTGGCCTACAGGCTAGGACTGAGACAGGTGAGAGGGGCGGGAGCAGGTGAGGCAGGGACGGGGACAGGCGAGAGAGACATGAGGGCGGAGACAGGCGAGAGAAGGGCAGGGACGCATGAGAAAGGGGCAGGGGCAGGTGACACTATGTTTATGTTTATTCCAGGTTTAGAGCCAGTTTACATCCGGTTTAGACACGTTTAAGTCCCATTTTAGATCTGATTTCAACCTAGTTTTGACCCAGTCTAGATTCTGTGTAACCCAGTTTTCACACAGTTTTCCGAGGCTCATTTTAGATGTGGTTTAGTTCTGGTTTAGTCCTAGTTTAGTCCTGATTTGACCCTCTTATTTTTCAGTTGTTAAGACCTAAGTTAAGACCTGGTTTAGACCCGCTTTAGACCCAGTTTAACCCAGTTCTCTCCCAGTTGTCCCAATCGCAGTTTAGTTCTGGTTTAGACCCGGATTTGACCTGGTTTAGGCCTAGTTTGACCCTCCTCTCTCGCAGTTGTCACAGTTGCGGTTTAGAGCCAGTTTAGACCTGGTTTAGTCCTGGTTTAGTCCTGGTTTGGACCCGGTTTAGACCCAGTTTGACCCAGTTCTCTCCCAGTTGTCCCAGTCGCGGTGGTGGGAGCAGCAGATCACCATCGACGCACCGATCCAGAAGGGGGCGCTGCTGAGCCATAACCTGACAGAGCTGGTCAAACCCGAATCATACCTGGTCAGGCTCACACCAATCACGCGCTTCGGAGAGGGCGATGCATCGGAACGCATAATCGCCTACACAGGTGTGCAGGGGGCGGGGTTAACCTGGTCACATGATCCTCATTCAAACTAATGCCTGTTCTGTTCCTCATCAGCTCCTGTAAACCCACATCTCCGTAAGTACTTCTACCTTTACTAATGAATGTATACAATGAATCTTCAGAATATCAAAAACATTTAAAAACAATTAAACCACAATAAAAACTGGAAATTGATCGATGTATCGGGCTTATACCTGTATATGGGTGGACTTTTTACAATATCGTTTATTGATCAAAATACTGCTGCTTTAAGGCCGATATTTCTGGAACCAAAAGTCCTAGAAACGTCCCGTTTTTTGCAACAGAATGAATTCAGTCAGCGCTTTAAAACACAACCTCTAGATCTGGGGTCCCAAACTAAAACTGCTCGAAGTCCACAAACTTTAACTTCTTCTATATTTGGGTTCCGACTCCAGGAATCATACACGTTGGCAGTGTTACAATGGGGTGCGAAAATGTGGGCAACTTTGGTTCTTAGGATAAAAAAAAACAGTTTAATATATCACATTGGAGACAAACATTGTGATATTTTAGCAGTAAAACAAAGTTGGTAGGATTTACAAAAAATGTGGAATAATTGATTAATTAAATTAATTAAAGCAATATTAGGCAGGGGCACAAACGTGGCACTGTTGCCATTTTACTGATTTCAAAACCTTTAAAACTAATTATTGGAACTCAAGAATTGGTTTAGTAAGCTCAGTGACCCTTGACCTCCATACACAAGTGAACACAATCATGAGAAAGGATATTTAAGGCCAATTGCAAGGCTCTTTTCTCCTCTTTGCATCTTTTCTGAAGAGTAACGACATGGAAGTCTCAAAAGAGCTGTTAAATGACCTGAAAACAAAGATTGTTTACCATCATAGATTAAGGGAAGGATCCCGAAAGCTGTCTCAGAGATTTCTGTTGTCTGTTTTGACAGTTTGGAACATACACAGGCACAGTTCAAGTTAAGGCTCAAAGTGGCAGACCAAGAAAAATCTGGAATAAACAGAAGCAAAAAATTGTGAGAACAGTCAAAAGTCAACCCACAGACCAGCACCAAAGACCTACAGCATGATCTTTCTGCTATTAGGCGCACTTTACACAAGGAGATACTGCATGGTAGCCTGGTTAACACCTGACTAAATCACAAGTAAGATGTAGTCTGGGGAAGAGGATAAAATGAGGCGTGGTTAATGACTGTCCAGAGCCGTTTGTTGGCCGATACAAGTGTCTGTCATAAGCGTCTGTACGGAGCTGTTACGATGCGTTCCAGGCGACTATGTTTCCCACTTGAAAATAACGAGACCCGACCTGAGAGCCTTTTGGCTGAATAAACACATGTGTAAACACAACGGCTAGTGCTATAACAGGAGCTAATACGATGCTAGTGCTATAACAGGAGCTAATACGATGTTATGTGGACTTTTTCTCTCCGTAATTCCCTGTTTGAGTGGCTCCAATGCATTTTTCTCAGTTGGAAGTTTCCTAGTTTCGAGTTGCCTGGAACGCACCATTAGCCTTGCCTGATGACGTTTGCAACGCGAAGGAAATTATACAAGGAAGAACACGGCTTTTTATTATTATTATTTTTAAAACATGGTCTAAAGCTACATCGAAAGAGAGCTTCATGTCTGCTGCGATCTTAGATACAGAAACATAAAAAAACTACAAGCTCAGAGAGTACAAGTCATCGGCCTTTCCCTTGCCAGACATATTGGATGCTACCTTTAGCATGCTAAGCTTCCTCTCCAGGCCTTTACTCAGAGAGAAATGAAATGAAGTGGGAGGAGGGGTATGGGCGTGACCAGACTAGCTGCATGGGAGAGTAATGCAGAAGAAGCCTTTTCTCCGCCCACATCACAAACAAAGCTGCTGGAGGTTTGCTAAAGCACATTTGGACAAGCCGGCTGCATTTTGGAATAAGGTGCTGTGGACTAATTAAACTAAAACTGACTTATTTGGACATAACAAGGGGCAGTATGCATGGAGGAAAAACAA